>JAABKJ010011007.1:0-10841 GCA_011634705.1 Andricus grossulariae
ATTTTTTAGATGACAGTTGCTCCCAGTGGGACCCTGCGGTGGTTGTTAACCTTTAGTTTTTAATTATATATATATGACATATGCATGACACTTTCAGAAATTTTCATTTTGATTACATGTAACTAGATATCTTTGAGGTAAGTGTGTAAAATTTTGAACATTTTTCATATACAATCTTTGCAGTAACAGTGAATTTGATCGAACGGTATTTGTCTACGGCTGCCACCCGGCGACTGATTGCTCAGCGCGCATCATTTCGTTTTACTTATTTCGTGATATCTTGTAACATACAAAACGAAATAATATTCTGATTGCGCAGATTTATTCGTTAATCCCTACGGAACAACTTCCTTGCGGGAAGTTCTCTGAGAATTAACGATTTATACCCTTTTTTAAATATAAACACGGGCGAACGAGACAAGCGTGGATTGTCGGGAGGTTGCATAACGTTCAGGGGCACTTTCAAGCGTTCACGCGCACGTCCCAGTATTCGAGCCGGCCCTTAAATTACCTTTGAAGAATACCTGCAATAAGGTCGAAACGTACGTTGGTAGATATGACAAATAAATTATGATTCTTGAACATCTGAATCCATTGCCTTTTTATGTGACCGTATGACCAAATTAATTTATCCATAATGAATAACTACGTTATATTACACATTAACTTCTATCGAAACTTTTTTTGTTTCCTACACAATAAGACTGCACGAAAATACTTTACAGAATCGAAATAAATGATTTTCTATCACTTAATTTTAATACCAACACAACATTAGTTATACATTGCAATGCTCTACGCATAATAATGCGAAACAATAAAATACCATGCTTTTTCAACTGTTTTGCTTTATTGCATCTAATTTTTTCCTGTGTATAATTAAACAGTGTAGGTTTTTTAAACATTAAAATGATGAACAAACCATTTAATTCGATTGTGTAGTGTTAGTTTAGTTTAATTAGCTTCGTTTATGGGCGGGTGAAGAGAAGAACAAAGATTTTCACTTTTTTTTAGACAGAGACAATGATAGAGAATTGATAACTGATTCTGAAGTGTTTTATGAACGTTATATGCTAAATTGGATTATTTACAACTAAGTGAAAGGGCAAAAGATTCCCAGGCAGAAAAATTACATATTTTGGGAAATATTATGTCTAATTTTTTCTTCTATGTATATTGTATAAACTATATATAATCTTTCTGCCTGGAAAAATTTAGCGCGAATTTCGGAAAAGTGACAAATGAAAATTTACAAAGTGAAAGTGGAAGTGAGCATATGTTTATTGTTGATATATTTGTTAATTATGAAAATAATCTACACTCACACTATCTGCCGAGGATTTATAGCCGTTTTATGAAGTGCTCAGTCATTTTTAACAGTGGGCGTACTAGATCCTAGTTTCACTATCTGTCTAGCTATTCTATTTATTTTATGACACGACTATTTATAACAAAGCACATAGTGTAATAAAATTCTACAAATATTTTTTCGAAAACCACAATTACAAGTCTCAAAATTGGTTTATTCTTATTATAAAAATATAGCGGACTTGTTTATGGCAATTTCTTTGTATATAGTTATCACTTTTAAGATGGGAACTACTAATTGTAAAGCAAAAAGTCAGTAACTGATTCAATTTGCTATTATTTATATAATTGTTTGTTAAATGTCACTAATTGAATTAGTCCACAACTGTAAGTCTTATTGGTTAACTAAAGAATTAGTTAAATTATTTTCGTGAATAGTTTTGTCGATTTCTCTACTGATTGTGTTAGTTAAATTTTACTAAAAACTTTTTAATTTCAACAAGTTGGTAATGCAAGAAGTCAGCCATCAATTTTAGGGTAGGGTGGGCGAGATGGGCATAGGGGGTAAGATGAGTCACTCAATTTTCTCATAGGCTATCAATTCTTTTGTAATTGGTCTTTCTACTAATATCAAGAAGAATTTTATGAAACTTCTTTTCAAAAAATATTCGCTTAATGTTGAATAAATTTGTAAAAAACTAAAGTAAAAATTTTAAGACCTAGATTCTGCTATTTTGCATTTGTTTAGAAAGTCCAAGAATCACACGAAATCACATACTAGATGTTTTTCCAGTGGTTATTTAGATAGCTTATTTATTGAAGCTTAAGTTTTCAACAGATTTATATATAGGGGAAGGAGGGGCAGCGCCGACCGGTGGGGCAAAGGCGATTCTGCTTATAACATCGCTATTATTTAACAATTTTAATTTTACTTTGCATTAAATTAATTAATTTTATTAAAGCGATAGTGTTACTTACTAAAAGCTTGAAAATTGACGTTGTAAAAGAAAAATTATGCAGAAAACAGTTTTGACAACGAAAGAATGGAAAATTCGCTGGCATTTGTTATATTGACAGATAAAACAATATCACATTATGTCATTATAATAACTGAACCTAATTCAAGTCCAAAGTATATTAACTTTCGTAAACAATTGAGGCCTCACCAGGGGGAAAGGCCGACGAAAATGATAGTTTGAAAGTGCTTAGTTATGATAAGTGATCGGTAATATAGAACAGCCACTTATCTTTTGGGCTACATACAAGAAACTATTGAATATTATTATTTTCAATCCGTTCGGTACGGTAGAAACCTTTGCCCGTAATAACTTATTCTTCTTGCTGGATATATTTAAAGGTAATTTTTCCAGTACATAAAATACCACAGACGCGAACAATCATGTTTTCCCATCTTCAAATGTTTTGATTTTTATAAAAAGCTGCGGTCGGCCTTGCCCTCCGGTGTGGGGCAAAGCCGACGAAACACAGCTTGTTAGAAATAATTAAATTATTAAATCATTGTTTTCTTCATGTAACTAATACATATAGAAATATGATATGTAATAATGCAGGACTCGAAATGAAAAAAGAATTGATCAATTGTACATCTTATTAACTTTAAAAAAGTCATTGATTGTTAACTGGTCGGTGATGTCCCTCCTTACCCTACATTTAAAAATTTCTGTCGAAAATGGAGACCGAAGCGCGAATGTCACGATGAGAATGTGTACCACAAGACCTACAGAGCTTTGAGCAGTTTAATCTTTAATTATATTTCATTGCATAGCAAACTCAGAGTAAAGAGCTGCATACAAAAACTGGGATCTAAAAGAGATATTTTTGCTTAAGTTTCATTCAAGCATTCCAAGTTTAAACAATAAAAATCCGAGTGCGAAGCGCGAGGTAACTCATAATCGACCGCGAAGCATCAGAACTGACGCGAAGCGAGCCGCGCGCGCGTCGCGCGATGAGAATGTGCCCGCGTAGCGTCAGATTTTTATAATAATAAATTTGAAAACAATAACAAAGTTGACGCCGCAGTAGCGCGTGTACTATGTATTATACACATTTGCATATATGAAGCTCAGGAGCAAAGACGCCAAGAATTTTTGGAACAAACTTTAGTCGACAATGCGGCATTCACGTTTTACACCCATACGTGCAACCCACATTTTTAATGACGGGCATACTATCGCAACTCGCGGCCTAAACATCAGATCAGATGCAGAAGGGATGCATACGTGAAGGCAGCACTGCGGATACAGCTCAAAATAACTACCGGTGTGGCTGACCCCTTATGTGCCTGCATATCGAATCCGAATACGCGAATCTAGAACTTTATAGCGCGACGATGTTCCCCTTGCGGTGGAAATTTTCATGTAACCTGAAATAAACTTGCTTCATTACGACTTCAACATTTTACGTATAAGTTTATAAATAACTCGTTCAAAATATCGAGAAAATGTATCCAGCTGTTGAAAGGAATGCACTTAGCTTTTTCTTCAATACTATTTTGAACACATTGTTCTTTAAATACTTTATAGAATAACTATTCTTGGCATATAGGAGAAAAGATACGTAGGTATGCAATTTAAAGGAAAACATAATGATAAATCCATCATTATTATTAGTCATTTCAAATTATGTATAAATATATATTACAACACACAAAAATTCCCTAACAACAGAAAAAAATGGAAACTTTCAATATTTTTCAAGCTTATGTTTCTGTCTTACCGAAAATCTTATTTTCAGAAAACCGGAGAGCCCATCAAAATGTCAAAGGCTGTGTTCTGTTACAATGAACAACTTTTCAACTTACGGTACTGTTATATTCCAAATTGAAACCAACGTTTTCTTCATAGAAACAATGTAACTTTTTTAAAGTTTCTAACTAACTATTGATTAATCAAGAATGATCCGATAACAGTGATAACAATATCAGTTTTACTGAAAAGAAGTGAAATGCACTTTATTGTCGCTTTTTTAGTAAAAAATAAACACAAGCCCTGTTACATCTGAAATTTTAAAATCGAGAAATTGAAGAAGTAAGTTTTTTTATTTTTACAGACATTTTTCAGTTTTTTGCATTTTTTGTTGTACACAAGGTATTCTCCTCATTTAACTTTAGTTAAGTGGACTTTAATCTAAATGATTCTTTTCCATATTAAAAATCGAAGAGATTTTTTTATATTAATTTTTTTGCTGAATGCAATGACTTAACATTCAGACAAACGTGGCTACCAAATATCAACCTTAAAGGTAAGAAATATTGTCGGTCCGGTTCCAAGGTTGGCAAATTTTTGATTTACGTGAAATTCTACCAGCTCCACCAAAAATTCTCTTCACTGCATGAAAAAGAATGTTTCTTGGAACTTAAGAATCAATCCTTCTAATTAATTACACAAGTGTGCTTGTAAATGTTTTGAAAAGTAGGAAGATAAAAGAAACGATGATAGGAAATCAACCTTTAAAATACAGCCTTATTAAAATACCCCTGATATTCAGCTACCCTTTTAATTTTTGAAAAATATTTCAATTATGAATTTCAGTGAATTTTGTGATCAATAAGAAGCCGTTCAAAAACTACGTTACACTGGCGGAGGTTGCAGGGGGAGGGTGAGGGGTAACGCATAATGTGACATCACACATGGAAAATATAAATGTTGAAAACAATTTTTTGAAGTGCTTGAAGCAATGAAAATTAGCAACTTTATTTGACACTCTTTCTAGTGTTTCCCTCTTTACCCAATTTTGAAATATTTCCTCTTTTTCCGCCTGTTTTCAAGAAACTTTACCTTTTTCTCGTTTTTGCTCTCAAATGCTAACTGAATTAATAGAACGCAATAAGAATATCCAACTATTTTACGTCTGAAATTAATTATTTTTCATTTTAATTTTTAATTCGTCTTTTTCAATTAAAAATTAATTTTCTTGAATGAAAATTTAAATAATTTTTTTCTTGGCTAAGAATTGATAGTTTTTAGTTGCAAATTAAAATATATTAGATTTTTCATTAAGAATTCATCTTTTTTTTAAATTCAACTACTTAATTGTAACTCTAACTACTTTGTTAAAATTCATTTTTTTGGTTTAGGATTGAGCTATTTTGTGAAAAATTTGATTTCGTTAGTTTAAAGATTAATTTTTCAACTAAAAATTTAAATATTCTATTCTTGGTTAAAGATTGGTCGTACTTAGTTGAAAATGTAACTGTTTGGTTGAAAATTTATGTACTTCGTTGTAAATTCGTCTTTTTGGTAAAAAATTAATCTTCTTGATTGAAAACACGACTAATTGGTTCAAAGTTCAACTACTTCGTTAAAAATTCATTTTATCAATTTTGAATATGCATTTCTTTGGCTACAAATTTTTCTATTTAATTGAAAATACTTTTTATTTTGGTTTAAAATCAATCTTTCCAACAGAAAATTTAACTATTCCAGTTTTGGTTGGAAACTTATCGTTTTGAGTTCAAAATTTTACTGTTTTGCATGAGAATTCAACTGTTTTCTTGATAAATCGTTCTTGTGAGATGAAAATTCTATTATTTTCAAAGCATATTCAACTATTTGTTTGAAAATTATTTTTTTGGTTGAAAATAAACTCTTTGGTTCAATTCTACTGTTTTTGATTAAAAATAAAAATCTATTTTTTGGTTGAAATATTAACTATTACATTTCTCGTTATGAAACAATCTTTGCTGGTAGAAAATTTAACTACTTGGTTGAAAGTTGAATTTCTTTGTTCAAAATTAATTTTTTTTGCGATTTATCATTTTAGTTGAAAATTCAGCTATAACTTTCAATATTTAAATGTTTTGTTAAAAAGTCAAATATTTTGTTGCGAATTCAATTATTTTATTGAGAATTGAACTGTTTTGTTGAATATTCGTCTTTTTGGATTCAAATTTCGACCATTTTCTAAAAATATCGTCTTTTTGACTTAAAAATTCAATTATTTGGTTGAAAATGAAACTATTTTTGTTTTAAGTTTATTCCCTTTTATTGAAAAATTCTGCTATTTGGTTGAAAGTTTACCATTTTCGGTTGAAAATGCAACTATTTGACTGAAAATTCATCCTTGTAGGTCGAAAATTTACCCATGTTGTCACAATTTCAACTATATTATTGAAAATTTAAATATTTTGTTATAAAATCTTTTTTTTTTATCGAAAATTCAACTGGTTTGTTGAGAATTCGTCTTTTTGGATTAAAAATTAGTAGAAAATTTAATTCTCATCTGAATATTTTGCCTTTTGGGCTGGAATATTCGACTATATCTTTAACAATGCAATTTTTATGGTTGAAGTTCTTTTTTGTTTGAAAATTCAACCAGTTGGTTTAAAACTCGTCTTTGAATGTTTGTTTGTAGAAAGTTCAACTATTTGGTTTAAAAATGATCTTTTTTGGTTAAATATCCATCTTTTCAGGTTTCAAATTCAATGATTTCCTAAAACATTTGACTTTTTAGCTTTAAAACTAAAAAATGTCGTTGAAAATGTATCTCTTTTGGAAAAAATTAAAATATTTTGTTGAAAATGCAATATATTTCGATTGGAAGGCCCAAGCGTCTTAGTATGTTGAATTCAATATGGTACATATACATTAATTCTGTTTAAAAGAATTTATCTCGCCGTTATTCCCCTTTTTGTAGGAAAGGTGGAGAAAAATCTAGTTTTTCGAATCTCTTACACTGTGTCCTGTAAGAGATTCGAAAAAATTAGAATTTTCTCCACCTTTCCTACAAAAAGGGGAATAACGGCAAAATAAATTCTTTTCGAGCAAATAATATTAATTGCTTAAATAATCGCAAACTTTATGTCAACAAAGACATCACTCTGAGCATTAACTAACGGCGTTATTAATTCCAGAAAGTAGTAACTTTTCACGATTTACATGGGAAGAAATTATTTAAACAAATTAAAATACCATCGTGAAATACTACGGGTGTATTCACTATGGATGTATTTGTTTTTGCTTATTTTATAAACACTTTTCTTTCTCATAGAGGGAGTACTTTTCTGTAACAAAATAAAATAATTGACCGTTATAACGATCAATATTTTAACTTACAGTAGCGTTATATTCCAAATAAACAAAAATTTTCTTATATAAACAATGTAACCTTTTTTTAATTTATAATTATGATTGATCATGAAATTTCATCGAAGGATCGTCTACAGATCAATCAATGCATCTCGAAGACGCGAAAAATTACATCAAATATAGTACTGTTATATTCCCAATATTAAAAAAGTTTTCCTCGTATAAACAAGATAAATAATACATCTTGAAAAAATATAAATAGGTATTGCTAGATCATAAGAGGTCATTAATGGTTAGTTATGAACAGTTCAATAGGTCAATCTATGCATCTCGAAAACAAACAAATACGTACATTATATACATTACTGTTGTATTCCCGATATTAAACAAGTTTTCCTTATATAAATAAGTTGAACAATATATTTTGAAAAATCATAAATAGGTATTGCTAGATCATAAGAGGTCACGAAAGGTTGTTCAATAGGTCAATCGATGCGTCTTGAAACGCGAAAAAATACATCATAAACAGTGCTGTTGTATTCCCAATATTTAAAAAATCAGTGTGTGGCAGTGAGGCCACACGGCAGAAGTAAAAACTTTGATGGATTACCTTTGATGTTTTTCGTGAGGAATCATCATGAGTTTTGAGGAGCTCGCATATTAAGAGAGTGCAAAGTGAGAGTGAGAGGGAGAGAGACAGAGAGAGAGAGAGAGCATTTACAGGCTTTGGTTAGCATGGCAGTAGTGGGGATATCGAAGAGGCACCTTTACAGTAATTGTGAATAGCCGCACAAAAGGAAGACGCGAATAGAGAGAGGAGGTATCGACTTTAGAAAGTATACTTGTAAGAGAGAGACAGTGAGATATCCGTTTGTACGGTCGGTCGTTTTTTTCAATTCACTCCCGTCCCAAAAGAAGTTTTACTTCAAAAAGTTTTCTTCGCATAAACAACATAAACAATATATTTAAAAAAATTATAAACAGGTATTGCTAGTTCATAAAAAGACCTGGAAGGTTCTTCAGTAGGACATTCGACGCGTCTCGAAGACACGAACAAATATATTATGGTTATAATACAGTATTTCAAATATCAAAAAAATCTTTCTCATATAAACATGGTAGAAATTTTTATTTCTAAACGCAAAAAACAAACACTTCTCATTGGCTGATCTAGCTTGAAATTGCATTAGATCTGGAAATCAGTTGGGGTTACAATTAGTCAAAATTGCACACAAATGGACTTTTTTTTCAAAATTACACTACATTGCATTAAAACCCTCCCTCTATGAGGAAGAAATTATTTAAATAATTGCAAAATATCCTGAACAAAAAATATTACTCTTAACATTCGTCAATTGTGTCATTAATTCCAGAAAATTGTAACTCTTCACGATTTGTTGGAAAACAAAATTTTACAAATATAAATTTTTTAAGCAATTGACATTCATTACCTTTATCATTTATCCCGAAAAATAATGTCTCTTAAAAATTAAAAATGATAAGTATTGAAAAAAATTTAATACTGCTTTTAGCACGAAATTTACATAAAACATCTATTCTTCATTTTTTGGGGCATTTTCCGGGTGCAGTGCAAGAGAATTGGGGAGGGGTCAAAATTAAAGTTATTGGATGTAAATTATTCTTTAAACATTTCTTAAGAGGTGACTAAACTTTAATTTACAAAAAGTTAATAATAAGTACCTTTTTCCATTTTTTTTACAAACTGGGGAGGTCGACTACCAAAAATCAAAAGTCAAATTTGTGGACCATTCTAATACCATAAAATCCCTTATATTATATCAACTTTAGGTGACTTCAGTTGATTTCTATTTATATCAACTTGCATCAAGTTACATCAACTTACTGCAGTCTTTTCTGATAACCGCAACTGATTTCCAATGGCATCAGATATCTTTCAAAAACACCTCCAGACTGCAGTAATTTCAATTATTTTACCTGGCTTCATGTGACTTCAAGTGAACTCAATTGACATCCGATGAATGAAAATGCTTTCTAATGAATCACCTGCCTTTACCTAACTTTATGCGACTTTAAATAATTTCATATGACTTTAGGTGACTCTAACCGACTTCAACTGACTTTAGTCAACCTAAACTAATTTCAAGTGACTCCCGAGATGATACCAGAACTTCAGGTGACTTCAGGAATTTGACTTTTAAAAAACGTACGAAAAGAATCTCGATATTAAGCCTCGGAAAGGGTGGGCGAGCTCTAAGGGGTAAAGGGGGGGAAGGTTATCGCATATCTCGTCGGCTGGTAGCGGAGTCGCTTCGCCCGCGGCAGCGATCGCCTTCCCACACGGACTGTACAGTAAACGGGCAAATTGTGGTTACAATGTTGCACAGACCTGTACAGTCCGCCTCAAAAGTCAGCAGAACACTAAATTTCAAGACGGCCTAGGCGGAATCCAGTTTGTTGCTCGCGACTCGTGCTTGCTGGTGCACGAGGTTAGTTTTGCATGGAACAGTGCGCGATGCACGTGCATTACCTATTGCATTTTACGCGCAAACACACGGTAATTCGCGAACCTAAATCTTTAACTGGGAAAACTTATTTCAAGGCCTCCTTGTGCTCAATTTCCACCCGGACAGAATCGCTCAATTTCAGCGATAAATTTCAGTTCAATCAATAACTTAATCAATCATAAAATATATAACAAATTACGAAACAAGTTTTTTAAACGGAGGCTTGTTTGTCTAATGAACTCAATTTTTAATTAAGGATTTTCTTATGATGTGTCAGTGTTTTTTCAGAAATCTACGGATTTCTACCAACAAGTTATGTTAAATTTAAACTCTAGCATGGAAACGAGATATTGGTTCTTTGATTGGAAAATGTAGTTGAGAAATGGAAATGTGGATTTAAAGATGTTTACGACAGTAAATCCCCTTATCGCTATTCTCTAGTCTTCTAACGAATGATTTGTACATTCTTTCCGGACTCGGATTAACTAAAAATGGCCCGACGATGGTGGAGAATAGAAAATAATATCTCTAAGACATTTTCCAGCGACGTAACTTTTCAATGTACCTAATGAAATTAATTTCAGTAATATAAAATTATGAAAACAGTGGGTGACGTGCTTTCATCAAAAGTGTATGACAAGAGTGCACATTTTATGGACTACTGAGGTTGAAGCTGTTACTAATTGATCCAGTCTGGAACTGAAACTGGATAAAAAGGTTAGTTAGTGTTTTAATCCTGTCAAGAAGAGAAATATCGAGTCTAGTCGAATAATTAAGAATGTCAAACTCTATTATATGAACTTTCGTAACAATGATTACCGAATATATAAATATATCTCAGGCTAATTTTGTTTCAACGAATTTATAAGGTTATTAGGAAGTGAAGGTATATAATTAAGAACTTAAAAAATGGTAAGGCTGCTAGTGTAGACAGTATTAGCGCTGAAATGCTTAAATACGGTGGCGAGTACATACCTCACAGGTTGTGCGAACTGATAAA
>JAABKJ010011008.1:0-10841 GCA_011634705.1 Andricus grossulariae
TGTAAGCTTCACCTTAAAAAATACACACATCAAAATCACATTTCAATCATAATTTATAGGGAATTTAAGTCAAAGCGAGACACCGTGCCCCACTTTCCCCTATGACTATGATTAGGTTCTATTAATTAAGTTCGTATTTAAGTGGACAAATAGAAAGAAGGGTAAAGACTGTGAAGCCTGCGATAAATAAATAGGAATTTTGATAATTCATAGTCTAAAGTAAAACTTTTTAAGTAAACATTGAACTTCATTTTTAATACTCGAAAAATTTTATGACACTATTTTCACAAATTTAAAAAAAAAATTTGACACTACTTACACTATTTTTGATCTCTAAAGTGTGTATGACGCCTGAAACAACCACCTTTTTTAGACGTAATAGAATATAAAATTAATTATAAAACATTTAATATTATCTACTTTTCCATGGAAATTAATACATGGACGCAATTACTCGCTTGAATGGATCTTCGCAGGCGGAATTATTATATATAGTTTATATATAGTGTGAAGTATTATATATAATATTCATTTGTTTTATTCATTTTTCACATAAAACAAATGAATATTATATATAATACTTCACACTATATATAAACTATATATAATATTTCCGCCTGGGTTTACATTGTACAATATGCTTGTATCTGCTAAAATTGTTTTCAAGATCTGCTTTATCATAAGTTACACTGACACGTGAAAATTAAATTTTCTCGCCCGGGAAATTTCGCATTTCATTGTTAATGTGCATAACTCTCGAGACGAAATTGTAGATCGTACCGGAAGTCGAGATTACTTGCATTATGAGGATCCTCGTAGGCGTATATTTAGGCTACCTTGTAGGAGCTTTACGAGCTTCGTTCCCATTAATTTCACGTGTGCGTCTCGCAGGCTCTACTACCGGTCTTCATTCCAAAAATAGATTCCCCACTAAGGGATATTTATAATCAACGAATCAGGTTTCGTAAAATTGTCATCGCAATTGTTGCGGCGAAGTTATAGTCTTATCAGATTTTAAAATTGTTACATTTTTATATTTTTAATGGTTCAGTTATATTTTTTTAATGGTTCAGTTATATATTTTTAATGGTTCAGTTTTTTCATGTAAAAAAAAACTAAAAAGTGAGGGAATAAGGCTCTAGATTCAAGACTATTCCCCTTTTTCCCCCTTCTTTGAAGAATTCATCTTTTTCCCCCTCTTTTCAAGAAACTTTCCCCACTTCTCGTTTTCCCGCTTACATTCGAAATAAATGACTAGAACCCAATACAAAAATCCAACAGTTTTGTATGAAAGTATAAAAAAATATATTAAATAAAAAAATCCAACTATTTTTGGTTGAAAGATGATTCTTTTTAATTGAAAAGTGTAGGGTAGGTGGGGCGAGATGAGCATAGTTGTCTTTTTCACGTCAGTATTTAAAATCTGCTAATTCATTGCTTGAAAGTAAATTATTATATATATTCTACAAACATTTTTAATTATAATTTTTCCAAGATAAAAGTAAATAAAAAAGTATATACGGAATTAGAAACGAAAATAAAAAAGTAGTGCGCTTGGCTCATACCGCCCCATGCCTGGGGCGGCATGAGCCAGGCACTGATGCCAGGTGGGCCACTTAATAAAATGACTTTTTATATATTATTTATAAGAAAAAGTATTCTTAAGGTAGAGTATTATAAAACAAAAATACATCTTACGCATATTTTTCAAAAATGTTACTGAACATTTAAAGTATTTAACGTTAAAATGATGCAATCCTTAATCCTAACCCACAATGCACAGGAAGAGGTGGCTCATACCGCCCCACAACAGTGACTCATATTCTGCCCCATATGACACTTGCAAGTAAAATCAAAATTTCACCTATTTTTGTTTTACAATTATATATAAATCTGTTCAAAACTTAAGGTTTATTGAATAAGCTATCTAAGTAACCACTGGAAAAACATCTAATATGTAATTTTGTGTCATTCTTGGACTTTCTAAACAAATGCAAAGTAGCAGAATACAGGTCTTAACATTTTTACTTTCGTTTTTGTTCAAATTTAATCAACATTAAGCGAACGTTTTTTAAAAAGAAGTTTGATAACGTTCTTCCTGATATTAGTACAAAGAACAGTTACAAAAGAAATTATAGATTGCGAGAAAATTGAGTGGCTCATCTTACCCCCTATGCTCATCTCGCCCCACCCTACCCTACTATTATATTTTTGATTCGGAGTTCGCAACTCGTTTCATGGAATATTTAATTATTTTGTTCAAAATTTTCGAATTTAAAAAAAAAATGGTTTATAGATTCATCATTTTAGTTAAAAATTTTTGGTAAAAATGTAATTCTTTTATTAAAAATTCGTCTTTGAGTTGAGGATTTAGTTGAGGATTCAATTATTTTCTTGAAACTTCATCTTTTTTGGTCAATTTGAGCTATTTCTGATTTTAAATTAAAATATTTCGTGTTTGAAATATCAACTATTACATTTTTCATTGACAATTTATCTATTTGGTTAGCAGTTAATCTTTTTTAGTCTACTTTTATAGTTTTCATTAAGAATTTCTCTCCTTTTTTAAAATCTAATTATTTAGTTTAAAAATACACTATTTTCTAAAAAAGTAATCTTTTTGGTTGACAATTCAACTATTTGTTTGAACGTCAAACTACTTGGTTAAAAATTCATTTGTTTAATTGAATATTCATCATTTTAGTTCAATTTCCATAACTTTCGTTCAATATTCATCTTTTTGGTTTGTAAGTTCATCTGTTTTGGTTGAAGATGCAACTATTTTCTTGAAACTTCGTATTTTTTGGTTAAATTTACCTATTTTTGGTTTTAAATAAAAATATATTTTTTTGAAATATCAATCATTGCATTTTTTCGTTTAGAATTCATTTTTTGTTGAAAGTTAATTCTTTTTAATTTTAAAATCTACTATTATATTTTTGTCCTGAATTAATCTCTTTTGGTTAAAAATTTAATTATTTTGTTAAAAATTCAACTATTTTATAAAAAGTCATCTTTTTTGCTTGAAAATTCCACAATTTGGTTACCATTTTTTTATTGATTGACTGAAAAATCACAAATTTGTATTTTTTCGTATGAAAATTAATCTCTTTTGGTTAAAAATTGGTCTTTTTTGGATAAATTCAACCTTTTAATCTGCCGAAAACTATTTTTTTTTTATCTGAAAATGTAATGAAAATGAATTGGTCTTTTGGTTGAAAATTCAACTACTTGGTTGACGGTTGAACAAGTTTGTTAACAATTCATTTATTTTTGCTCAAAATTCATGAATTTGTTGAAAATTCTTATTTTTTGGTATCTCTTCTAGTTGAAAATTGAACTGTTTTATAGAAAATTCGTCTTTTTAGGTTGAAAATTCAACTATTTGGTTGAAAATTAACTTTTTGGTTGAAAATTTGCCTTTTAGGTTTGAGAGTAAAATATTTTTTAAACAATCGATTTGTTAGCTTAAAGACTCAACTTTTTTGTTCAAAATTCGTCTTTTTGGGTTGAAACTTTATATGTTTTGGTAGAAAATTCCACTATTTTGATGAAAATTTTCTTTGTAGGTTGAAAATTTAACTGTTTTATAGAAAATTTGTCTTTTTGGGTTAAAAATTCAACTCTTCTTGTAGAAATTTCATTTACTTGGTTGAAAATGTACTTTTTTGTTGAAAATTCATATTTTGAGGTTGAAAATTCAATTTTTTTTCTCAAAAAATTCATCTTTTAGACGTGAAAAATAAAAAATTTGGTTCTTGTTTATAAATTCAACTCTTTGTTGAAATTGCGTCTTTTTGGTTTAAATATTTATATTTTTAGGTTGCCAATGCAACTATTTGATTGAAAATAAACTTTTTTGTTGAAAATTCGTCTTCTCAGGTTTAAAAGTCAAATGTTTTCTCAAGCATTACATTTTTTAGTTGGTAAGCTTAACGCTTTTGTTAAAAATTCGTCTTTTTGGGTTGAAAATGTATCTCTTTTGGTAGAAAATTCACTTTTTTTGGTTAAAAATTCAACTATTTGGTTGGAAATGCAATATATTTCGACTTGTAATCTTAGGAATATGATATCTATAGTTTCAGCTATTTTTGAAAACGGGAAGCTTTCGTTTCTTTCTGGTAAAATTCGTCTGGAACTGATAAAAAAAATATTTTTTATCTTCCGGGATCCGGAAACAGTTAATCCTTTTTGTCAAAGGGTTCCTGTTCTTTATCGCTGCAGTATGATAGATACAAATTTTTGAAATCCTTAGAGAGTTGTTATCAAATAATATCATGGAAAGGAAAATAGTCATACGATAACAAGTATACTAACAATTTCCGACATAAATATTTTTATCATTGAAATGAAAGATTTTAAAATAACGTAGCTTAGGTTAATTCTATAAACATGTATAATTATTTTTCAAGGCGTCTCTAACAGATGGAAACTATTTTCATGAAGGTTTTTTCAATTAGAGCTATTATTAAAAATAATGATACATCTTTTGTCAGCAGTAAATGAAAAGTCCTCGTTTGCAGAAAGAAGTTATTTAGCACTTTGAGTTTATATCGAGTTATCATGTTCGAATAGGAAATCCTACAAAGAAACGGATGTCACTTTAACGGATGTCTCGCGTTATAGTTTTATGATATTAAAGTTTAAACAAATTCTGAAATTATATGTATGCCAGAAATGCACTTTTGTTACAAAAGCGAAATAATTTTAAGAGATCAAACCAGAAGAAAAAATTGCTTTGATAAAATAGTGAATGTCTAATGTTTATCTTAGGTATATTACCTAAAGGCTACACTGTAAGAACTGACTTAAAAATAGAAACGAGAGCTCAGCTGAGAAATGAGGAACAAATTTCCCCAAATATTTTCAGAAGCAAAGTGTGACAATATTTTTAGAGAATTAGGACACTCTGTTTTTTTTAAATATTAATTTCCATCGAGAATGTTTATAAGAAATGATTCTTTATGCAAGTGTGCAGTTGAGTGTGAGTCATTTGCCAAATTAAAGATACAAGCAAAATCTGTGAAAAAAGTATGACAAGAATTGGATAACTGCGAAAAGTTATCTTTTTCATTTCGATGAGTAAATATCACACTTTTTGGAAAGAAATAGTGCGAAAAATATGAGAATAGGTGATGCTTTTGTGAACTATGCAAATACAGTAGCTTCCCTTTTTGTATACCTTCGTTCAATAGAAGCTGGTAGAATCTACTAACATGTTGAACAAACAGTAGCGTATAGGTATTGTTCTGGTTGACATATTGCTGAGCAAACATTACCCAGAATAACTGCTGTGCTAACACCACGCGTGTCGAGATATAGCCAGGAAGAAGTTTAAAACACTGATTTGCTGATTAACAAAGGAACCAGTGAAAAAACATACACTTTGACCAAAAACTGTAGATACCTCGATTTTTATACAGATTACAGTGAAAATCTCTGCAGAAAAAAATTATAAAGATATAGGACAAAGTGCATGTTGCAGGTGAAGGTTTTGCCTATACTGGTACAGAGTTTTAATATTTTGAGTCCATTAGTCCCTAAAAATTAGTTACAAAAAATCTGCAAAAAATATATAAATTTCTTTGATCCTTTCTGTGCACAATGGTACGTCTTAGAGTCATATATAATCATTTGTTATTAAGTTATTAGCAAAAGATTAGTGAGGTCTCATCTCCGACACTAAAGAACGTACGGAGATAATTCTTGATGCCAAATTGCACATTTTTGGATTCTGTAAATGGTGTGTGTAGTGTCAATAAGCAAAAAGTTGCGCTTCAATGTTTAAAAAATTATTGTCTTTTTCGGAAAATACAAAGGGCTTTTCAATTATTGGCGGAACAGCACTCACAATAGGAGTGAGTGTGACAGAAAGACGTAGTTGTAGGAGTGGAAGTAGCGCAGTACTTTGTATTTTCCGAAGAAGAAAATAATTGTTTAAACATTTAAGCGTAACTTTTTGCTCATTGACACTACATACACCATTTTCAGAAGGCTAAAACGTGCAGTTTTCTTCCAGAATTATCTCCGTAAGTTTATTTTCGGAAATGACACCTCACTGCTCTTTTGCTAATAACTTAATAAAAAATGATTATTTATGACTCTAAAATGTACCATTGTGCACAGAAAGTATCAAAGAAATTTATAGATTTTTTGCAGATTTTTTGTATTTTATTTTTAGGGACTAAACGCCATTCAAAGTTGAGTATTCTGAAATGATCGTGAGATGATAGTACTTTTTCACCTTTCACTCGCTAGGAAATAATTGCTAATCGACTAAAAATTCCAAAACTCTGTATCAGTATGGGAAAAACCTTCATCTGCAATATGCGTTTTGTCCCATATTTTCAGAATTTTTTTCTGCTGAGATATTAATGTTACAAAATCGAGGTATCTAAATTTTTTGGACAGATAGTAGGGTATGCTTTTTGATTGGTTAACGAAATTCGTTAAAGCTATGAATCTATGAGATTGTTTTCTTAATTGATTGAAATATGTTAGTGGCAAATTTTTATATATTTTTTTTTGTATCAAGATTCAGCTTTTTTCGTTAAAAATGCAATTGTTTGGTTGAAAATTAATCTGTTTAAACAGTTTCAACTATTTTGTTGAAAAGTATGTCTTTTTTGGTTGAATTCTACTGTTTGAAAATGCAACTACTACTTTGGTCATTGGTTCGAATTGTAACTCTTTTCTTGAAAATTTGGCTTTTTTGGTTCAATTGCACTATTTTTTTTAATTAATTTTTTTTTAATATTAATTATTGCATTTTTTGTTGAAAATTAATCTCTTTTAGTTGATAATTTAATAATTTGTTGAAAATTCAACTACTTGGTTGATAATTGAACTAATTTTTAAAAAAATTCAATTTTTTATTAGATGAAGCTCTATCTCTTTGGTTGAAAATTTAACAATTTGTTGAACATTAGATTTTTTTATTGAAAATTCCTCTGTTTTAGTTGAGGATTCAAGTATTTTGTGAAAACTTCGTCTTTTTTTGGTTGAATGTAACTATTTTACGTTTTAATTTAAAATCTTTTTTTCTTTGGAATATCAACTATTGCATTTTTCGTTGAAAATTTATCTTTTTTGGTTGAAAGTTAATTCTTTTTATTCAAAAGGTCTTCTATTATATTTTTGGTTCTAAATTCATCTCTTTTGGTTAAAAATATAATTATTTTGTTGAAAATTCAATTCGTTGGTTGAAATTGTAATTACTTTCTAAAAAAATTCATTCTTTTTGGTTGAAGCTTCATCTCCTTGGTTGAAAATTTAACTATTTTGTTGAACATTAATTTTTTAAATTAAAATTTCGTCTCTTTTATTTGAAAATTTATCTATTTTATTTGAGGATTCATTTAGTTTGTTCAAAATTTGTCTTTTTTAGTTGAATTAAACTACCATTTTTTTCTAATTAATATATTTTTTGGTTGAAGCATTAGCTATGGCATTTCTTTGTTGAGAATTCATCGTTTTTGGTTAAAAGTTAATGTTTTTTATTTGAAAGGTCTTCTATTATATTTTTGGTTGTAAATTCATCTCTTTTTGTTGAAAATATAATTATTTGGTTGAAAATTAACTTGTTTATTTAAAATTCGTCTCTTTGGTTTAAATGTTAATATTTTCAGCTCTAAATTCATCCTTTTTAGTTGAAAATTATTTTATTGAAAATTCAACTATATTAATAAAGTCATCTTTTTGGTCGAAAATTCATCTGTCTCATCTGTTGAATTTTTTTTTTTTTTTTGGTTCAATTCAACTGTTTGAAATGTTGAAAATACTTTTTTTTAAACTGAAAATGTAACTATTCCATTTTTGTTTTACAATAATTGATCCTTTTTAGTTGAAAATTCATGTATTTTGCCGAGAATTCGTCTTTTGGTTTTAAAATTCAACTACTTGGTTGAAAGTTGTACTACTTTGTTAAGAACTTCTTTTGGCCTTACGTTAATTTTTAACTGAAAATTGAACTATTCTATTTTTTGTTGAAAATTTATCTTTATTAATTGAAAATTCAAATATTTGGTCGGAAATTCGTTGTTTTAGTAGAAAATAATCTTATTGGTTGGAAATTCGTCTTTTTGATTTAGAAATTCATCTTCTTTGGTAGAAATTTCATCTATGTTGGGTTGGAAATGAATTTTTTGGTTTGAAAATTTATATTTGCAGGTTAATAATTCAATTTTTTTTAGAAAATTTTTCTTTTTTTGCTTGAAAATTCAACAATTTGGTTTAATTTTTTTTTCTCTCTTGACTGAAAAATCTGTCTTGGGTGAAAATTCAACTCTTTTGTTTTGAACATTTACCTTTGTAAGTTGAAAATTCAACTATTTGGTTGAAAATTAACTCATTTGTTACAAATTCGTCCTTTTTCGGGTTAAAAATTCATGTAGTGGAATTAGTTTAAACATCGTTTCTAAATTGATGATTATCAACTATGTAATTTAAATTTTAATATCAAGCACAAAATTACAGCGATTAGTTTATATACTTTTATCAATTAAATATTTTATTTAATTAGCTTAAAGCTAATTAAACGATAGCTCTTCTATACTTTATTATAGTACGTTAAATAAATTCATTGTGACCACTGGACCGAGAAATGACCCGTAATTTTTTTTATTCAAGGAAAGAAACAAAAAAATACATTGAATTAATTTTCTTGCCCGGAGTTTTTTTTCTTAGTTTCAGTAAAGAAAAAATTCCAATCACTTCTGATATGGAATAATGGGAGATTAAACAAGTTCGTTTTAAAATTCTACAATTTGAAATTTCACATTTTTAAACACTTCTAATTTTAAATTATTCAATTTAAAAATTGTGTAACTTTGAAGACTTGAATTTTGAAATTGACATTTTTGAGACTCCTTTTTTAATTTTGAACGCCGAAAATTTGAAAATGTGGCTAGTATACGCCAGAAATCAGGATTTTCAAGTGGTCGTTCGATTTTAATGAAACTTTGTTTACTTATATTCTGATATAAGAGACATTTTTTTGTCCAAAGAATTTTTGAAAGTTTTCAAAATTATGAGAGTTATGCCTTGTTGAATTTTGACATCACATTTTCTTGAATATTATCGATATTTCTGAAACTGTAAAACAAATTTTAATGAAACTTGGAGGTATTTTAGACAAAAGTATACGCTTGAATATAAAAATAAAAAATAAAAATTTGAATTCAATTTTCAAACAATATTAGTAGTCAAACCTGCTATGGAGAAATTTTTATTCTTCATTTCAAAATATGGGTTGAATTTATGTTTTTAAAATTGAACAATCTTGATCAAAAATTAATGATTAAAAATAAAGCATTACACATTTTCTACTTTCAAAACGGAAACGTTTGAGAGTTAATATTTTTTCATAAAATTTGTGTTTATTTTCTATTGGATACTTTCCAAACTATTTAAGGTTCTGTACTAGGTCTCATTTTAAAGGTTATATTTTGCCAAAAAACGTGTAATGTTATCCAATTTTTAATACTATTTTCACGGAGTTTAAAGTTATTTATAGCGAAAAAACTCGTATATTTTATACATTTTTGGTCACTTTTAGTGGAATTTTGTTTTTTTCGGCCCACCCTATTCTGATTCATGTAAATTGCAAATTCAAAGCTAGAAAGCTAAGCAGTTGTAAATTAGCAAACTTGTTTTGTATTTGTATTATTAATTTTCAATACAGCGTGGGTGTAATAATATTTGTTAAGAATAATTTAGATCCTTTTATTGAATTTGAATTTTTAAATAATTTGAAAACAAATTTGAAGCAAGTAGTAAATCAAATAAAGTTGTTAAGAACACACCGTACTGTGTAAATTTTTCGAATACCTTTAATCGCGAAAGATTTACGACAAGTAAAATTACGTGGAATGTATCTGCTGCGTGCGTAGGATGAAATCTCATGAATGGATTATTCATTCATTCAAGTTTCTATTGATTATCATTTTTTTCATCTGCATTACCTGATTGCTGTTATGATGTCATTTTACCTTTAGTCATTTTACCTTTAAGGCAGGATTCTAATTTCGAACGCGCGAAAAAAGTGCTATTTTTGTAAATTTTTTTTTAAAACATCAAGAAAGATATTGATGTAGGGCTTGTTATGCTTAATAAATATACTCTTAAAATACACTGAAAAAATTTTTTTAGTTTATTTTATGCGCTCTATATACATTTAAATGGCACTTTCTCGAAACCTCGTTTTTTAACGCTTGTTACAAAAATCTCCGAAACTACCAAATCGATTGGTCTGAAATTTTCACCACATATTATATACATATACATCAACCGGTGGTAGCAGATTTATATAAAAAATATTATTTTTTGGCAAAAAATAAGCAAAAAAGATGAGATTTTTTTTTCGAATTGCCGCCATTTTTTTGCATTTAAATAAAAAAATCTGCTACCACCGGTTGATGTATATGTATAGAATATGTGGTAAAAATTTCAAACCAATCGATTCGGTAGTTTTGGAGATTTTTTTAACAAGCTGTAAAAAACGTTGTTTCGAGAAAGTGCCATTTAAATGTATATAGAGCGCACAAAATGAACTAAAAAAATTTTTTAAATGTATTTTAAGAGTATATTTATTTAGCATAAGCCCTACATCAATATCTTTGTTGATGTTTTAAACCAAATTTACAAAAATAGCATTTTTTTCGCGCGTTCGAAAGTAGAATTCTGCCTTAAGGGCATCTGATACATCAGTTCCCCCGGGTTTTTGTCCACAAAAATTAAAAAATTTTATAACTATATTTGGAGATACTATAAAATAGAGCAACAGACGTCCCGGAACTCTTTTTTTGAGGGATAATAGCAAAAAAAATTTATTCTGCTAAATA
>JAABKJ010011009.1:0-10841 GCA_011634705.1 Andricus grossulariae
ATTTGTTTGTTTGTGTAATCGTTTTGTATTAGGATTTGTTTAACATTTTGCAATTCCTTTTGTAAGTTATCTTTATCACACACACACTTTATACACGATTGAAACCCGAAAAAGCTTTAAATTTAAATTTATCATTTTCAATATTATTTTTATGAAATTATTCCTTCCATATTATTATAGATATTTGAAAAACTCTTTTTGTCCGACCTTCCTTGAAAACGCTTCATTGCATGCACGTGAAGCAGACGTAATGTGGCTGCTTCCAACCCAGTGACGTTCGCACATGCACACTTCGCCGCCGGTCCGACCTAAAACTTTACGCCCACTACATGGCACTTTACGCCCGCTATATAAAACTGAATGGCCGCTACACATACACATACAGTATAGTGTGTATTAAGACGCCTTCGAAACACAATGTACTACTTTGAATTTACTTTTTAATACTTTTATCTTATTAATCTTCTTTGAGTCTCGCAGTGGGCATGGATACGCACGACGACTAACTGCCACGCCTACTTGGAAGGTATTTACCTTTTTAAGTCACTTATCTGTTTTTGATTTCACAAAATCGTTTATTTATTTCATGTATTTTCTTATGATGTAATAAAAAGTAAACTTCAAAAAAATTTTTAAGTAAGTATTTATAATAATTTGGAAGGAATGTTTTCATCATAAAAGAATTTAAAATATTTTTAAACACACATTACAAAAGTTAGTACGCTCCATTCCATCAGGATTTAATAATTTGAATTGCTGAAAATTTATTATATGTAGGTCTAAAGGACCACCCTCGTTTAAACTCTTATGTAAGGACCTAAACGTCCACAGTTGGGCAAGTGAAATATGTGCACGTGCAAAGTTGGGTAAGTGATATCTGTGCACGTGCACAGTTGGGAAAGTGACATCTGTGCATGTGAACACTTAGGAATGTGATACATGTGCACGTCCGAATCCACAGGAGCCCATATGTGCACGTTGCAATTTCGACGTGCACAGTTGTCTCTTGGACAACTGTGCACGTGCCCAGATGTTACTTGGAAAACTGTGCACGTCTAAATTTTGACGTGCACAGTTGTCACTTAGACAAATGTGCACGTGCACAGATGGTACTTGGATAACTGTACACGTAGAAACTTCGACGCGCAGAGATAGGCTCCTGTAGACTAGGACGTACACAGATGGACGTGCACAGTTGTCCGTTCGGCCATCGACGCGCAAAGTTGCACGTCGCGATTTTGGGGCTGAAGGTGGGCCTGACCTAACCGAACCAGACATAGGCATATTCTTAACGTAAACAGTCAAGGGCGTATAAACCATTTTCGGCGGATTTTACAGCGTGGTAAAAAAAATTTTGAAATTTTTTTTTCTTATACGGAGACAAGGGTTAACTAAATATTTAACGGAAATGTAAGATAAAGTTTGCTGTTACGCGTTAAAATAAATGTGTTTACTGCTCACGTACTCGAAACGTGTGCAGCCGTTGAGCATCTGGTCTGAAAGGAGAGCATTATCTTGAATAATCTGTCCAGATACTCTGTCGCTCACTTGATTAAAGCATTCGAAAGCAGCAGCATCCAAAAGCAAATTACTTTTTTGCACCAATACACCTCAGGTCAACACTTCAAGTGGGAAGCTCGCACTTCTGCGTAATCGTATAATGCATACGACGCAGTTTCATAACCAGACAGACGAAGAAGTTATTGAACAGAAAATCACATACTTTTATAAATATTAGATTACCTGTCCACGAAAAACACACTTTTCACCATTCTCACGTCAACACTTGACAGTTGGAGGCTGGGACTCCCGATGCCTGAAGTCGATCGAACTTTTCTTTCTACTATGTAAGATAGACAGAGGAGATCCAATTGTGTTTCAATAACAGGTCTTACTTTTCGTTTCGAAACGATCATACTCTCTCTCTCTCTCTCTCTCTCTGTCTATCCCATACTACATCTTCTTTGTTTGCTTTGTCGGATTTTAGAGCCTATTAGGTAGCTATTACAGCGCCACCAATTCAGAAGAAATTCGAATTAAATAATAACAAGAAATCCTCCGCACAGAATAATCTGATCAGTCCCGTGAATTTATTGGATCATGGTCTCATCGGCTTGAGTAGGCATCCGGCATCGGAGCTCCACTGCTGGTCGACGTAAGCTCGCCATCGTGCCCCACTTCGAGTGAACTACAGCAATGTTATGATGCAGTTTCAGAGGTAGGTTGTTAGGGTACAGTGCCTTATCGCAACGCTCCTGTTTTGTCCCATGTGTGTGAACACCTCCCTCCCACGCAGCTCCTCTCACCCATATCTGCTGGGCGACGTCAATTCTCGGAATGACTAACTCTGGGCGCACTATCTCCGAGTTTGACTGTTGTTGAATTTTCAAGCAAGAATCTTACTTTTCTACAAAAAAAAAGACAATTTTACAAAGTACATGAATTTTCAACTATGAAAAACATTTTTCCAGAAATGAAATAGTTAATTTTTTGGCTGCGTCTAGTCGTTCGGAAAAATCAATAAGTTGGAAAAGGGAATTGACTAGTCCCGCAATTTCGGGACGACTAGCTAAGCCTCTGAAAAATATTAGACTGCGGGAGAGTGGGGCTAAGCCGACACATTTTTTTAAAGCCGATTTTCATTTAAATTCTTTTTTTATTTGATAGCGTATTAGATATGGTTGGATCGAGAATTTAATTGGCTACAAAATGTTGCTGATGATTTTGAACTACGATGCTTTGTTTATCAATTATTAGAAAAAAAGTAAAGTGATGGAAAATCTGTCGAGCGAAAAGCCGACATTCGGAGTCAGAAAAAACGATTTTCACAAAGGTGTCTGTCTGTATGTATGCCTGTATGCATGCCTGTATATCTGCCTGTATCCTGTAGGCACGATGAAGTACTTTGCCCCACGCGTCAATTTTGTATATTGGTATCCAAAAAACATTAAAAATTATCGGGAAATCAAAATTTGAAAACAAATTCATGTTCAGCTTAGGAAAAATCTTATTTAATACAAAATGAAAATGTCGAATGACTATTTTTTTAGGTTTCTTTGTTTATTTGCTTTAAGGTTATATAAATATAATTTTTCTAGGGTTTTTGAAAAAATTAAAAAAGATTTTTGAAGATTTCAGGATGCCGAAAAAGTATGTAGACTAAGAATTTTTTTCATTTTACAGGATTTTCCCAAATTTTAGGAATAATTTGTTTCAAAGTTTCAAAATATTGTTTATCTTTCGAAAACATCTAATATTCCTAAATACCATTTCAACTGTCTGGAACTATTCCTTAAATTGTCTTGAAATATTCCGCATTCGTTTTTGATCATTTTGGAAATCTTTTGTAATGTTTAAAAATCTTTTTGAATATACTGCTGAAATTAAATTTTTCAAATAAAGAATCCTTTTTCAAATGATTCAAATTTTACGTAACATTTTTTAAAAAATCTGGACAACGAGATATCAACATTCATAAAAAGCTTCTGAATATTTTGTTCCAAATCTTAAAAAATCTACATATTGTTTTAAAGTTGTTGACATATTTTTAAGTTAAAAATTATTTCAGTATCTTTTTAAAACTTCTAAAAATCTCCTTAACTTATTCGAATTTTTGTTAAAATTATGTAATCATGCAAAATTGAACAAATTTTTTTCAAAAGCTTCTAAATTCTTTTCCAAAAGTCTTAAAAATCATTTAAAATGTTTTAGCATCTTTTTTAATATTTTCTTAAAATACATTTGTCGAAATGAAAAATCAATTGAAATTTTTCCAGGATTTAAGTACTTTGAAAGATCGTTAAGACTTGTTGACGTTTGGAAAGAATGAAGGAATATTTAATGAATGTTCGGAAATCTTTCAAAGTTTTAGAATATTTTAAATCTCTCTGAAATTATAAAAATTCCTAAATATCTTTTAAATTTACTCGAATCGTGCCTAAAATAATTTTAAAATCTTTCGAAAAAATGTTTGAAAATTTTGGACTTCTTTCGTGAAGTTTTAAAACCTTTTTAAATATTCTATTTGAAATAATTTTTTGAATAAAGATTCACTTTAAATATTTTGCAGGAACCTTAAGAACATTTTTTCATTATCTTAAAATGGTTTGAAATATTTGAAAAAAGTTTTAAAGTTTCTAAATATCTTTTGAAGCAATTTAAATTTTTACTACAATTTTAAAAAACTTCTGCAAACTTCAACAAAGTACCTCGAACTTTTTCAGATTTCTTTTTGACAATTTTTAAAATATTAGGAAATGTTTTTAAATCTTCTTTAAATATTCTCCTAAAATAAAAATTGTAAACTAAAAAATCATTAAAAACTTTCCGAGAAATCGTAAGTCAATTTTTTTATTCTCATATAACCTTTAAAATTCCTAAAAAGCTTACAAATTTTTTGTTCGAAATCTTTCAAAATTTACTTTTTGTTTCAAATAAAATAATTTTTGTTTCCTCTCAAAACTTCTAAATATCTCTCAAACTTAATTTCAATTTTCCTAACATTTTGTAATCTTGCAAAATTGAAAAATTCTGCTTTGAAATTTTCTACATTCTTCTCCCAAATTTTTTAGAAATTATTTTAAATGTTTTAAAATTTGTTTGAATATTTTCTTCGAATAAATTTTATAAAAAGAGAAACTAATTCGAATTTTCCTTGGAATATTAAGAAAAAAATTTCGTTATCTTGAAACCTTCAAAATCTGTCAGTACCGGTAATGTGTGAAAAAGTTCACAAATTATAGTGTGATAGCAAAATTTTAAGAACAAATTTGTTTCTCAATATTAAAAAAAATTTTCAATTAAACTGTTTTCTTCAATCACTAATCTTTAGAAACATTTAAAAAGAAATTATATATTCAAGTAAAATTACTTGAGAATTTTAATTTATTAAATTGATGGTGCAGAAAATTCTGAATCTTTATTGATGATAAATACATATAGCCTCATTTAATATGACCAAGGGGTTATGAATAGAATCCTTTTGTCATTTTTCAAGAAGTTTGTCAAAAAGTTAAGATCATAATATTGTTACCTTTATTGATAAAGAATCATTCACAGTTTAAATTCTCTCCTTTGAATATAAATTTTTAGAATTAAAATTCCCGATTCGGAAATTTCGATTAGAAAAATTCCAGAAAATTGAAAAGAACAAACTAAAAGCAGCCACTCGAAGCATTTTCACGCAGTATGCGTGACAATGCCGGACAAAGTGTTTACTTTAGATACATTGTAAACTAGATCACCTTAGGATTTATGGCAACGATTTTTATCAGGGTGGGCTTTATTGTTCCATTGTCCCGTCTTATTTTGTCGAGCGAGCAATATAAAGCAGCACACTGCATTGCACATGCCACTCTGGTAGCCAGTTGGTGTTGCAATTTGTAATTGAAATTCGCACATCGAAAAACAATGGATTCAGTCGCCCTCTCCGTAATGTGACTAAAGAGGGCTCGAGCCCACTTCAATGGATGCCTTTTATGCGAAAAGGTATCTCAGTGGAGGTAACTTAAGGAAACTAGGTGAAGGAAAAAAATTCCAGCACGTCGAACGAATTTTTATTGTATCATTTACATTTGAATCAATATTAATCGAAGATACAATACATTGAGAAAAAGTAGATGTAAGATAGAGCAGGAAAATACCCACCACTTCATTCTCATGGCTGTGATATTAATATTTTATTATGACGCTCAAGTTATTAGAGAGCACCCAGTGGGCACAAACGTTAAGGAACATCATTTGCACGGATAAAAAATGTCCTAAGTCAGTCCAAACAACGTTTCTTAAACATACAATGTTCCAGAGACGTTTTAAGGACGTATTTGGAACATGAAACGTTTTGAGAACATTATTTGGTCTGACTTAGGACATTTTTTGAAACGTTCAAATAACGTCTTTTGATTTGCACGTCCAAGAAACGTTTTGAGAACGTTCCAATTACGTTCTCAAATTTCGTGCCCGCTGGGCAACCGAGGGGGAAACAGCTCTTAACAATGCGGTCCAGCGGGTGTGGATTACGCTGGATTATATCGGATTACCTTGGAATACCTCCATATACAGATTTAATCTAGATTAACTAAGATTACTCCGGGTTGCATAGGATTACTCTGGATTACATAAAATTATGCTCGATTACTCCGCCTAAACTAGACTCACGCAAATTTTCCACAAAAAAGTATTACTTCATAACACATTGTTGAATTTTTAACAAAATAGATTAACTTTTGATAGAATAGTTGAATTTGTAACCAAGAAAATTAATATTCTACCGATTCAGACGAATTTTCAACAAAATACATTAATTTTGAATGATGTAGTTGAATTTTCAACTAAGAAAGATAACTTTTCGTCTTAACAATTTAATATTTAACTAAAACAACTTGTGAATGAAATAGTCTAATTTTTAATTGAAGATATAAAGTTTTAACTCAAGTGATGAATCTTTAACTGGAATAGGTCAATTTTCAGTGAAAAACTATTTTTTCAACCAAAAAAGAACTATTTTTCGACTAAATATTTGAATTTTTGTCCGAAGAAATGAATTTGTTACTGAAATAATGAATTTTTAAACAAGAGAAAAGATTTTGAAAAAATAAATAAAAATAATAGGTGAATTTATAATAAGAAATGGTACGGTCCAGTTTTGAGTTGAAACAATCAATTTTAGATGAAACATAAAGCGAATTTTCAATGAAAAGAATAAATTTCTAAGCAAGAAGATTACATTTCTACAAAAAAAGAAGATTTTTCAACAAAAGAGTACATTTTCAACCAAATATTTGAAGTTTTATTTAAACAATTTAAATTTACAATCAAAAGTGAAATATTCAAGATTTCAGTTAAAAAATGAATTTAAACTTTTGAAAAACAAAATTTCAAGAAAGTAGTCTAATTATTCACCAAATTAATTCCATTTTCAATCAAAAAGAAATATTTTTAACAACAGAAAAATGAATCTTGTATCAAAAAAGACGAATTTTGATAAAAATCCATGAATTTTCAACCAAACAGATGAATTCTCAACTAAAGAAGATAATTCAGCTTTAAAAATTAATTTAATACTATAAAAAACATTAATTTTCAATAAAATAGTTGAATTTCCAACAAAAATATTCAATTTTTAACCGAAAAGATGAATTCTGAAGCAAGAAGATTAATTTTTAACCAAATAAACGAAATTAAAAAAAATACTTGAAATTTCAAAAAATTAATTTATGAGCAAAATGAAAATAAATTTCAACACAATATTAAAATTTTCAACCAAAACGTATTTAACTAAAATCAAGAATCTTCAGCTTGAAAAATGAATTTTCAACAAAGTAGTAGACTTTAAAACAAGTAGTTGAATTTTCAAGTAAAAAAGGTACATTTTCAACTTAAAATGGAAGAGTTAGATTTGCAGAGTGAACAAATAATCAACGACCTAAGAAAAACTTGAGAAAAATATAATTTTAATCCGAAAACAGTCGAATTTAACCATAAGGACGCATTTTCAACAGAATAGTTGTATCCCTAACCAAAACAGGTTGATATTCAACCTAGCAGTTGCATTTTGAACAGAAAAATACGAATTTTCAACAAAATACATGAATTTCCCATCAGAAAATATCCGCTTTTAACAAGAAAGAAAACGGTTACATTTTCAGTAAAGCAAATTATTTCTCAGCTAAAAAAAAAACAATTTTTAGAAAAATAGTTGAATTTTCAACTAAAAAAAGATAAGATTTGAAAAATGAAACTGTTCATTTCACAGTTAAAAGAACTAATTTTTAATAAGAAAAAAATCGAAATATCATTCAGTTTAATTCAGCGAAAAAAGATGAATTTAGATGAATAGATGAATTTGCAACAAACAAGATTAATTTTCAACCAAAATAGACGATTTTCAA
The DNA here is from genome assembly GCA_011634705.1 of Andricus grossulariae. Taxonomy (NCBI): domain Eukaryota; kingdom Metazoa; phylum Arthropoda; class Insecta; order Hymenoptera; family Cynipidae; genus Andricus; species Andricus grossulariae. Next base: position 7,890 of record JAABKJ010011009.1, read on the forward strand.
ACAAAATAGTTAAGTTTTCAAGCCAAAAATTGGAATGTTTTAGAAAGCAATTGACTTTTGAACCAGAAAAGAAGAATTTTCAAACAACAAAAGCGAATTTTTAACAAAATAGTTGAATTTTCAACTAAAAATGGAATCTATAAGTTTGTGGTTGAAGAAACAAATTTAAAAAAAAATTACCCAGTTGAATTGAAAAAAGACGAATTTTTAACAAAACAGACAAATCTTCAAGCAAAATTATAAATTTGCAACAAACAAGATTACATTTCTACCCATATAGACGAATTTTCGAGAAAAAATGCAATAGTTAAATTTTGTGTTTAAAAAGCTATCTTTTGAATAAAATAAAAACAAATTTTTAAGCAAATAAAAACACATTTTCAAAAAACTGAAAACAAATGAACAAACAATTGAATTCAACAAAGAAGACAAATTTTTAACAAAATAGTTGAATCCTCAACCAAAATAAAAAAATTTCAACAAAAAAGATTACTTTTTTACCCAAATAGATCAAGTTTCAGATACCATTTTTTCTAATTTTCAAGCCTAGAGGATGAATGATCTACAAAAGAGCTGAATTTTCGATATGAAAATATGGATATTTGACAAAAAAGTTAACTCATAACCAAACAGTTAATTTACGACAAAATAATTGAACTTTTAACTTAATAATGTACGCGATTTCTCAACCAAAAAAATTACTTTTCAACGAAACATGTATTAGTTAATATTTCAACAAAAGAAGATTTCAATTTTGAATGAAAAACAGTTGAATTCAACCTAAAGAGATGACTTTTCAACAAAATAGTGAAACCCTCAACCAAAGCAGATTGATTTTCAACCAAGCAGTTGCATTTAAATGCAACAATCATCCAAGAACAATCCAAACAACATCCAAAATGTTTAATTTATAACCAAGAAGATTTATTTTCTACTGAAAAGATGAATTATCAACAAATAACATGAATTTTCAACCAAATACTTGAATTTTCAACTAATAAAGATCAAGTTCAAGCTAAATAGTCAAGATAAAATGTCGAATGTTTGAGAAAATAGTTGCCTTTATACCGGAAAAGAAGAATTTCTAATAAGGAAAGTTATTTTCAATCAAGAAATATGAATCTTCAACTAAAAAATATCTAACTAGATGAATCTTTAACCAATGAGATTAATTTTCAACCAATAGACAAAGTTGCAACAAAATATATTAATTTTTAACAACAACAAAAATTTCTACGACAATAGTTAAATTTTAAAATAAATAGTTTAGTTTCTAAACAAATAAATCAAATTTAAACCAGAAATAGAATAGTTACACTTTGAGTGAACCAAAGAGATGAATTTTCAACTAAATAATAAATCTTTAAAAAAATATCAAGAAAAGAGTTCAACATTCAACCAAAGAGTTTAATTTCCTACCATAAAGTTGACTTGGCAACCAAAAAGTTTATTGTTCAACCAAAAAGACCATTTTTCTACAAAAAAATTAAATATCAACAAAATGCGTGAATTTTGAACCAAGTACTTGAATTTTCAACAAAAAAGCGTCTTTACATCCCGGAGGAAAAACAGCCAGCAATTTAGCCACAGCATTAAAATATTTAAAGATAAAACAAAGATTCGTTTTTGTAAATCCTAATAAGAAAATTATAAAAAGTTGGTGAATTGAGAATCACTGAAACGGGAACAGTAAATTGGATTTTTAATTATGCAGTAAAATGTAATTTAAAGTAACGCTCCTCCTTCGCATCCGTAATTGGATCGTAAAGTCAGGGAAAGGGCTTTTACAACAAGCGGGTAAGCCACATTGGATAATTAACGGACTTTATCGATAAATATTACTGATTAAGGTTTGATTCGGTCACTTGGGAGTCAAGGTTTACGAACCAGATTCTCACAGAACCGTAAGAGGAGCGGTGTTTCAGAATGATTGTTTACAAGAAAATGTAATAAGTTAATAAGTATAAAGTATGCACTAAATGGAAATAAATGATGTTCTAAAGATCATATATTACAATTTCAAATAGAATATTAATTTTTGCATTTTATTATTATCACAGGTGAGGCTAATGAATGCCGAATGTAACTCGAATATCCCATGGACATTCTATGTCCATGGAATATCTACATTTTCTTACACATATTTTTTTGGAGACAGAGAATTATATTTGAGCGACAAAAAAGGTAAACAAATTCAGTATTAATTTTTATTGTAAATTTATTAGGAGACAAATAACGTAATATCAAGTAATTATAGTTTACTAAATAAAAAATCAAGCGTGTTGCATTATTGAGAATGTTCTAAAAAAAGTAAAAAAATATTGAGCAACAATCGAAATATCCCAAAACTTTCCAACACTCTTTCATTGATAATTTTTAAAAATCTTAAATGAATTAAAAAAATAAATGAGAAATTGTTTCCGTGTCTTAAAATGTTGCAACTCGAATTTTGCATCCAAATTCGGCATAATTTAGAGGATCGGCATTTTAGAGTAAAAATATCAAATCATTTGTGATCGTAGCTATCGGATACTAGTGTAGGAAATATCAATTAAAGTCTTTTATGGACGCATAAGAATCCATAACAGAATCTAAGTTTAACGAAGCCATTATGTAAAATCTGCAAAATTATTTAGAAATGCAAAAAAAACATTTTGAGAAATAATCACTATTGAAAAAAAAATTTAGCCACTAAATTTACAAATAAAAAAAATCTGCCCGCTGCGCGGGCACATTCTCATCGCGCACTTGGCGCGCGGCTCGCTTCGCTCGCAAGTTTGAGCGCGCCTAGGGCGCGCGACTGTTGGTTCTCGCGCTGCGCGCTCGATGAAGTGTTTACCTCGCGCTACGCGCTCAGTCTTCGTATTTCCCCCAAATTTGCGCCCAGACCTTTTAAAATTAAAGGTCAAATCATCGATAACTGTAATTTGGTGATTGTGACTTCTCTTTTGT
>JAABKJ010011010.1:0-10840 GCA_011634705.1 Andricus grossulariae
ATACGAATGCATTTCTGTTGAGTGTATAGGTTTGACGTCCATCCCAGTACGGCTTCCAGTTACTTTTACAGAAGCTTGGATATTTTGTATGAGATGTTCGAAGGACTAGTTTATTGGCCAACTAGGGAGACGTTAAGAAAAACGATGCCATCGTGTTTCAAGGAGAGTTTTTTTGCTGACAAAGTAGGTTTAATCATTAAATGTTTCGAGATTTTTATAGAAAGTCCTTCAAATTTGTACACTGCTGCACAGTTCTGGTCCAGTTATAAACAGCATAAAACGGTGAAAGTCCTGATTGGTATCACGCCTCAAGGAACAATTTCGTTTACATCGAAAGGTTATGGTGGTCGCATTAGCGATAAAGGAATAACGTCGAATGTTGTCACCATTCGACGTCGTATTAGCAGATAGAGGTTTTCGAATTGAAGATTTGCTCAACAAAATTCAAGTTGAACTCAAAATTCCTGCCTACGTTAAGGGTAAAATCATTATATTATTTTTAATTATTAAATATACTTTGCTTCTTTTTCAATGTCATGGAAATCGCAGCTACATCCAGTAGAGCTTGAAGAAACAAGGTAAATCGTTCATGTCAGAATTAACGTAGAGCATGTCATTGGTTCTCTAAGGCATGAGTACAGAATGTTGGCTGGAACTCTTTCCATTCAAATGTTAGCAACAGCCCAAGGTAAAATGAAAGAAGTTGACAAATTTCTTTGTGTTTGTGCTGCATTGTATAACTTGAATCCTCCTATTGTGTCTTGAGCATGGCATGCAATTAATTTTGTAGAACGATGTTTGATTTAATTATTTTATCACTGTTATTCTTTCGATATTTTAAATATTTAACTTCAATATTTTATATTCTTGCCTGTGACTAATCTGCATGCAGAGCTCAACTTTGAGACATTTTGTCATTTAGAAATCTCGTTATAAAAATCCAAATTATGAACTCAATTATGATGTTATTGGTTTCTTCAGATGCAGGTTCGAAATTAAAAATTAAACAATGTTAATTTAACAATTAAATACTATTTATTTCAGGTATAGATAAAAATAAATATATTCCCGAAAAAAGGTCTTTTAATTTCCGTTGTCATTAAAAAGGTGATTTTTTGAATGAAAATGGGTGAGAAATAAGTTTCAAAACAGTTTCAGAATTTTCGTAAGATTCAAAGATATTTTTAATCATTGATTTAATGAGATTTAGAGGATGTCATGATATTATAAGTGATTGTAAGTAGTTTCATGAAATGTTTGAAGATCTCAAAGAAGTTTTGAGATTTTCAAGAGATTTCATAAGATTTTAATGCTTTTTAAAGAATTTGAAGAGATTTTGAAGACTCTAAAGGATTTTAAGAGATTTCAAGTAGCTTTACAAAATTTCAAGAGATTTTTTATGATTACAAAAAATTTGAAGGGATTTGAAAAGAATGCAGAAAAATTTAATGATTTTTAATAAATTTCAAGTGATTTTAAGGAATTTTTAAGATTTTTGAAAAAATTCAAAAAGGTTTAAGAATTTGTAAGAGGTCTTATAAAATTTTAAGACAGTTTAAGTGATTTCAAAGAGTGTCAAGCGAGTTTTTAAAACGTTATTTAAAAATATTTAAATGAATTTGAAGAGATTTCAAGGGATTTAGAAAAATGCAAGGATTTTAAGGATTTTCAAGAGATTTTAAGGAATGTAAAGAATTTTGAATGATTTTAATTAATTGTAGTCAATTTCGAAAGATTTTAAAGAAGTTGAAGGGATTAAAAAAAAATTCGTAGGAGTTTAAGGATTTTCAAGCAATCTTACTGGATTTCTAAGAATTTAAGTGATTTTAAGGAATTACTAGGGAGTTGCCGGGATATTGAAGTTTCTTTTTGAATGATTTTAAAGTAATTCAAAAGATTTCAATACATTTAACAAAAGTTGAAAGTCACATGACAATATTTTCATTGATTATCCAGAAAAGTTTTTTCAAGTCGGAAATAACGCGGAATTACCATATAATTCATAAGATTTAACTTGATCAATTGAAAAAAGGTGAAAAGTTCGTGATAAATTCTGAAAATAGATGGAAAAAGGAGAATAAGTAACAACCTGCGATGATTGTAATATGAGAAGGTTTTTAATGCTTTTTACAATTATTTGAAACGAAATGCACTTGTCGCATCAAAAATAAAAATCAAGGACTATTTCCGGGTTTCCTTAAATCACACAGTAGACAATTTGCTGTTATTTATTATGTGCGCAGAGCACGTTTTGCAGAACCAGAACACAGTTGGAACATTAGCTAGTTTGACGCAGGATAAATGAAACCAGACAATAGGGCAACTAACATTTCCACATTGAATCATTTCTTGTCCATTCTCAGGTTGATTACAGTCACACCAAAGTTGTACATTATAAGCTACGTCATTTCTCTGTTGTGTGCATGATCTTCCTAATAATTCTGGAAGGATAACTTTTCGATTAAATTGCAAGGCTTTTTCTAGGTTTTCCTTAGAGAAAACATCATCATACACAATTCTTTCGATGTACAAAAATTGTTTAGACCACACAATAAAGTCATAATACGCAAGTTTTGCTACGTACATTTGTAAAATGACTTGACTGTAGTAACTGTGTGACTTAGACAAGCTATATTTATCACCATCTTTAATCAAACACGATCCTTTCTTTTCCAAAAATTTGTCCAGAGTGACACTCACATCTTTTAATATAATTGGGCGCTTTATTTCTATACAGCCCGAACCACAGCAATCGCATGTTACCAAACCGTCAGGAGTAGCTCCTACCTCCGGAGTCTCTAAGGATATGATGAAACCTGTTTCTTCAATTTTCACGTTATCGTGACGTGTTTTCATGAATTTCTCATATTCATGTCTGGCAATGCTTTCATGAGCTTTCCCATACTTAATTTGTTCTGGCTCATAAAGCATTTTTCGCGGATAGCAAACACCTTTAATTACGATGAGAGAAGGATTTTCAATTGAAGTGCTGCAAACAGCTTCAAAGTTAGAAGCACCCAACCTTCCGGATTTACATTTGTACCAAAGGGCGCTATTGGACTGCAATTTTGTTTTTTCTGTCACGCACAATTTCTCTTCTTTTGTGATTGTCAGATCAACATCTACATTTCGAAAGTCTTCCAACGAAAAGGACTCAAATGCTTCGCTGTAGAGAATAAGTAAACTCATTGGCATATTTCCATAATCGTTAACTATTTTGGCTGAAGCAAATGCTTCTAGAATGTTTAAAATCGCAGCGGTTGGATTTACTTCATCTATTTTTCGTAAAAAGTCTAATAGTGCATCACCTTTTAAAGCAGGTACAGAATATGGGCCACCTGTAATGAACAAATAATTACTTTTCATTTCAATTAGACATGATCTTTATTTACATATAGATGAATAACACTTTCATGTCATTTTATTTGTAATTTTTGAATGGCAATACATTGTTTGATTTAAAATTATAGCTAATGAAAATGAACAAAGTTGAATGCCAATTAATTAATTAGGCATTGATTTACTTTGAAAAAATTTATATCTATATAATTTATATCTACTTTGCTGGAATATCTTTTTTTGCAACTCTCGGTACAGGCCAAGAAGCTAATTTGTCCGTACATGATACGTTTTTCGTTAACCAGCCCGAGTTTAAAGCAAATATGACAGCTGCAGCATGACTGCACACTTCTCCTAAGCCAGCCATACTTACACAGTGTGCGCTAGAAATGGAACCATCTGCGAGAACGATAAGCCAAACGCTTAAATTTTTCTCGTTCATTCTCTGTGAGTGTTTTACCTGCAATAAATTATTTGTTTAAAAATATATATACTAAAGCACAATATATTATACACTCTAAATTTGAATCAGAGAGGTTTCACTGATTTTCAATAAAAAATCTTACTGAATCAAACAGTGACCCACTTCTAGCTATTCGAATCAGTGAGATGGCATTGTGAATCAGTCAAAATTCTTACTGATTTGATTCAGTGACCCGTTTCTCACTGATTCAAACTTAGAGTGTAAGATAAAACCTTTACCATTTTATCAAATCTGTAAATATAAAAGTAGATAAACTAACCTCTCCAAGAAGAACATACTTTCCACTTATTTTTTTTAAGCTTATTTTCAATACGAAGCCTGCTTCGAAGTACTTATAAGCTTGCAAGCTTTTGTAAGCTTTCAATTGATTACAAGTGTAATAACAATGCGTTAGAACAAAATAATTGACGAGATCAACCATAGTAATCTGAGGTACCTGCTCCAAGTCCGTACTGAGCTCGCGTTCATTTAACGCGTAAGTTTCACAGTCTTCGATAATTTTTATTTTCTCCATGTACCTTTCTCTTACGTAACCTTTCAAGGTGCAAAAATGATCGCTTAACATCTTTGTAAAGCACACTTTAACGCACTATCAAAATTCCAAAGCTGTCACCACCAACTGTCACAACAACAATACAAGTTAACCTCAATCACGGCACATTATAATTTTTCTTGATACATTGTCCAAATCGCACACTTTTCAAATTGCCAAAAATAATTCAAAAAATGGCTTTTCTATATGAAAAGCAAAGCTATATCACGATTTTTCACTTACTTTCGTCTCAATAAATTCATTTTAGTCAAACTCCTATCTAAACAATGCTTTGCACTCCACCAAGTGGTAAAGCCTTACAGATTTTGACTTTACCGACCCAGAGTGACGTAATCTTAGAATACTCTATTGCATTGTTTCCCGCAAACTGTCCAGGAACCAATATGGCGGTCGCATATTCCTGTCTAATGTAGTACCCTGAATATACGAGATGGTGAACTAGGAAATTAGTTATCTTGCTTCTCTTAGATGGCTCTGATGTTGAATTTCAGAAAAGTGGGGGGAATTGATGGTGAGTGGGCTATCGCACCAGTGGATGGAAACTAAGATAGGTTTTTCAGGTATAGCATTTATAGCGGAAGAATACGAGTTACATGTTTTAGATGGCGCTGATGATTGTCTATAGTTGTTGAGTGTGCATCGTACACAAGCCGCGCCTCAACGCAGTCAAATGTCAAATGTTTTGAGGTTTTGAAAACAACCGTTGAAATTATTTTGTGTTTGGTGCATTTTTAATATTTTGTTGATAAAACGAGTGATTGGCAATATGCTGTGAAATATATAAATTAAAATGAAGGTGCTAAAGAAAAAATTGGTCGAAAAAAGTGGGAAGAGTAGCACAGATAAGAACTATATTACATGCTTTGAGGTTATGTCGTATCATGTTAAGTTAAAGTTTATTGAAGTTTATATTTGATGAAAATTGTGACTGAATGAATTAACAAAATAGAGCTAGAATGATACCTATTAAAATTATTAATTTTTCTTTGTAAGAAGGTATATTTTTCACCAAGTGTTACACATTTTTTTCATGGTACAAAAATGCTGATAATTTTTCCGTTTTGATTTACTATTTTCAAGAAACAAAAATCAATGAATTAGAAATGTAGAAAAATTATCATCCAACTCAGAAATAATGTCTGATAAAATAATTGAACTTTATGTGTAAGAAGATATCTGTCAGAGAAACTGGAGAAACTGTAACAAAAATTTATAAACAAATTAGAATTAGAAATAGAAAAAAATTATCATCTAATAATTAAAAAAATTTAGATCGTTAATAAGCACAACTGAGCACGACTCATAAAAATGATCCTTTTCATTGTATACGTTTTGATCATTAGGCGACACTAAGAGAGTTCCAAAAACAAAAGTTTATTGTCGATGCTGCGTACCGGGCTGCAGGTCCAATAAATAAATTTTGAGACATGCATTTCCAAAGGAAGAGAGGCAAAGTCGTTTATGGATAAATATAATTAAAAATCCAGATCTTGATGAGCTGACAATAGAGTCATTGAGAAACTATCGAGTTTGTCAATTACATTTTTCGGAGCGCAGCTACATAATAACATCTGTTCGTCGGATATTGAGAAACGATGCTATTCCCGAATTACTGTTGAATCTCACATCGTCTACTGAAACAAACATTGCCAAGAGGAGCGTGGATACTTCGATAGATATGGAGTTGGAGGAAGCTGGTCAAGCGTATTTATCAAAACAAGATATAATGCAGTACAAAAAAATCTACAGCTAAAGAACCGATGAACATGTGTTCATGAATTTCTAATGTTTTAATTTGAGAATTAAAAATTAATTTGAGTGTAAAAAGTAGTTTTATAAATACAACTATCTACGTTTAAAAACTTATCAAACTATGTTCGTATCAATTATTTAACCTTTTACCACTTACATTTTTACAATGTTGCTCGTCATTATATAAGATGAATAAAAGGTACAGTTTTTGATTCGTGAAGAAATGTATGGATCAAAAATATTAAGAATATTTAATTCATTCAAAACAATTTACAAATAAATTTAATATTATCAATATTTTTTACCTACATTTCTTACACTTTACATTTTATTTTACATTTATTTACATTTAAATTTCCCGGCATACGTCGCCATATTGAATTTTAGTACCGATTAGTGGTTTCATATTTTAGAGGGCGCGCGAATACTGCGCAAACATTTAACGTTTAGATTCCACCCACTGGCCCTCAGCGTGCAGACAGAAATCTTGCTAACTGAAGTCACAGCATGGAATACCTCATCATCATACGAGCGGATCATGACAGCTCTGCTCAAATGGGCTGTTCGATCCCTTCACCATGCGCGCGCATGAGCGGTAAAATTTGAATTAAATTATTATGCAAATTAAATGGTTACAATCATGTGTTGCAGATTAGGTCAAGATGGATAAACGTGAAACGAAATTTGAAGTTCAGACTTTCGAATATATAAATATTTCAAATATTTGACAACTTTTTGAAACTAATTTACATATTCTTCAAGTCGTAAAGATGTGCGTGAGGGAAGTTTTTTTATTTGATTCAATTATTATTTAACCTAATTCAAAGTGTTACTTTTCTACATTGAATTGAAAATTAATTGTGTATCGAAATGCATTACCGAAAATTTTAATTAATAATTATTATTATTTACTTACATTTTTATTGAAGAAACAAGAAAATTTTAGTGTTCTAAGAGCATCTGAGTTTCTTTTTAATTAATTACCAACAAAATATAATAACTGGTTTACTCTCAATTCCAAATTTTCTGTTTATCACATTAATATTGTTATCACACATACATATATTGACCCTATATCAAAATTGACTCAAGGCTGTTGGACTCCAGCTTTCCTGAAAATTCAATCACCTTATTCTACTAAATAAATACTAGAATTAAATATTTTTTAGATAACTACAAGAATAAATGTAGTATTAAAACTCTCCAAAAATTAAAACTAAACAAATTAATTTCTTACAAAAAGCAGTTTATTTGACAATAATTTGCAGTAAGCACGTACAATCACAAAATGCACATAAAAATATATACATTAGAAATATTAATAAATAGTAATATATCATATCAGGATGTTTCAAAAAAGGCTTTATTTTTTTTCTAAAATAGGCCCCCTACGAAGTATAACTTTTGGTATCAAAATAGCCCCTGAATTTTCTTTTAAATTCTAAGAAAATATTCAGGGGTCGCCCAAGCCCATTTTTGCGAAAAATGCTTTTCTTATTTTAATTTCCGCTGTTAATCAAATATTTTTCTTGAACGTATCTGCACTATATTATGTTTATTGGAGTACATCACCCGGATTATTTACAGAATCTTGAAAAAATACTTAGGGGTCTCGCCAACACATTTCTGTACGGCCCCTAAGTATGTTTTTAAAATTCAATAAAAAATCTGTATGGTTTATTTCACTGAAATCAATTCTTTCCAGGTATGCCAACGTAAAATAATCTAGCAAGAGCGGAAATTTGAATAAAATCAACCTTTTTTTTCATTCATGGGCCTCTGAGACCCTAAAGAAATATTTTTTAATTTCGTCAAAATGCAGAGATCTTTTCAAATCAAAAGGAATAATTTTTAGGGAACCCATTTTGGAAAAAATAAAGTAATTCTTGGACGACCCTAATATTCCATGTACAAAGTATATCAACATTTTGAAGCGTATGGTTAACTTTAATACAAATAAGGTAAAGGCACCTATCATGAAACATGTTCCAATTATGAAAAAGCTTGACAAATAATTCGATTTGTAAAAAATTTTAAAGTATATTTTTTAGTACAAATTATTATATTAATAAGTATAAAAGTTAGACTTTTCATCTATATAAAAAGCAAGTATGGTTCTAATTTATCAAAGATAATATCTTTGCATTTATACGGGTCAGAAGGCTTGATACCAATATAATATATTTGCCTATAATTTATTTTATCTCGTGTATTCACAAATTTCGATTATTTCACATGTGTAACATTGTGTATATGTAACATGTAACATGTAACATGTGTGTAACACATGTGTTACATTTTCATCCAAAAAGATACATTTTAAACCAAAATAGAATAGTTGAATTTACTGTTTAAAAAAATTAGTTTCTAACAACAACAAAATGAATTTTCAAGAAAATAGTTAAATTTTCAGTTAGAAAAATTGATTTTCAGCAAGGTAGTTAAATTTTCAGAGATGAATGTTCAATTAAAATGATGAATCTTCAACGACAAAAAATTAATTTTCAACAAAAGTGTTTAACTTTTAACCAAGGAGTTGAATCATCAATTAAAAAGTATGAATTCTCAACGAACAATGTAATGTACAAGAGTCCAAAAGTTGTTTCGTAATAGGTACATATAGATCAGCTCATTCATTGATATAAACATTTTGAAAATATATTCTACGTCGAATTAATAATCGTATCGACGTCGAATTAGCAGCTGTATGGACGTCGACTTTTTTGTACTTTAACGTCATGAAAATAAGTTCTGCAGTGGCATAAGAACCCATATGGGATATTAAGAGGATCCCATATTGGTTCTCTCAAATAGAAGGTATAAGTGAACGATCTGATGAAGAAAATGAAGAAATAAAGAATTCAGAACAATTTTAATTATCCAACCTTACTTAGATAGTAATTTATGAAAGTCGAATCAAAATATCAAGTGGAACAAAAAATATACACAAAGATGATTTTTTTCAATATAAAATTTCAAGGTCAAATTGTCTAAAATCTAGCAAAAATGTTCTTCTTAGACATTTCAAAAACAGTACATTGTAACGTGACATTTTTTCAACATTTTGAAATTGAAATTACTTTTCCTGAATTTCCATTTGGATTTTTTTTAATTTAAAAATATTGACGGTATCAAAATTAATGAGTCTTAAGGAAGTTTATTTGTTGTAAACTTCTATTTACGATTTGCATGTAACAATAGTTTCTACAACAGGTCGAAACGACGACGGAACTACGTCATTTCAAGCTCGTTTTGAAATCTTGCAAATTGCGACTAACATTAAGAAATCTCTTATATTACGGTGAATATTAACTTTTGCAGTAACTGCACGGAAAATTATCGTTAATCGTGATGTGACCCTAAATTCGACGATAATATCGACTCGACGGATGCACGACATAAACGACGTCGAGTCGACGTTTGATCGACGTCACCATTCTGACTGGGAAGTTTTTGTAAAAGCAAATGATTTCTGATACTTGTAATATTTATATGTCTTCGAAATTGGAATATGCGAAAAACAAAATCACATTATATTTTAGCCTCCCAATACATACGAGGCATGTTTGTATGCAGTTTTTTTTGTTTTTTGTCAAAACAGCAGACAAAGCAGTACAACCTTCACCTATTTTGGGAAAACCAATGTTATGAAGTTGCACATCATTTCTGTATATGTTTAATATTACAACTCTACTTACACGGAGCATGTTCCATCCTCTGCTTTATGTACATTGTCAATATGTTTTGACAAATTTGCGTACTCAGCAAAGTCTTTATTGCAGGAAGGGCACAAAAATTCACCATATTTTTTTTCCAAACAGTGCACTTTTCTGTAATGCCTGTTTAAATTACTTGTAGTGGAGAATGTTAATCTACAAATAATGCACAATTTATGTGGGACTTGCTCTGTTTCCTCTTCGCACACTTTTATTGCTTCCATTCCATTCATTTTCAACAATTTCAGACCTCACAAAAGACGACCGGAATCTAAACAATTTCGAATTCGTATCCTAATCGTATTCGTACTTGTCCTCCGTCGTAATCTGCGTCATTGCGCTAGCATGGTGCTGGAAGTAAGGATAATAATAATAATAATCAATTTATAATAGTCAGGCTTCGACATACTTTTTTAATTTCCCCCGAAATTTCAACAAATAAAATATTTGAAACACCATTAATGGAAGTATAAACTTAAAATTTCGTTTTAAATCTACCCATTTTGACCTAATCTGCAACACCTGATTGTAACCATTTAATGTGCATAATGATTTAATTCAAATTTTACCGCTCATACGCGGGCATGGCGAAGGGATCAAAAAGCCAATTTGAGCAGAGCTGTCATGATCCGCTCGTATCACCATTTGATCTTTGTGCCAATTGTGCTACTGCGCTCGGTCGGTAAAGTAATCTTGCTCAAGCACATTGTGGAAAAGGCAAGTACCGATCCCCAAATTTCAATAAATATGTATCTACCCATTACCGCAAAATTACTAATTAACCATTGACATGCACAGATTCCTGCAATTAAACGGAAAATAATCAATTTGAAAATTTACCGAAGTTTCCGCTGTGACAATACTATCTTCGAAAATTCCCAAGCTGAAACTTTACGTTTTTTTTTTTTTCAATGCACCTATTAAGGGCATGTGACACGCATAAATACCTACCTTACCGGCCTCACTTTTTCAATTTTCTGAAATTTTTTCTGAATC
>JAABKJ010011011.1:0-10840 GCA_011634705.1 Andricus grossulariae
ACGTGGCCATGAATGGGATTTACCGCGGTCCTACTGGGAGCCGATGTCATTTTTTAGATGACAGTTACTCCCAGTGGAACCCTGCGGTGGTTGTTAACCTTTAGTTTTTAATTATATATATATATATCAATCGTTTTTCAATATGAAAAAGACCGCATAAAATTTTGTTTACTTTCTTGGTAGAAATCACACAACTCAGAGTCAACTATTGCAACTTCAAAGGATGCCAAAAATAAAATTTTGATGGCGTACAAAATAAAGGGACATTTATTCATTTATTCCAAATTCAATTTTATATAAAGGGCATTATTTCTCAAGTGTCCCCCACTTAACAAATCAAATTTGTTCGATCTAAGTCAAACCTTCTCAAAGTGTTATCCTGTTCGATAGTAGTTTACGAGAAAAAAGTTTGTCAATTTGATCAATATTTACCAAGGGGAAAGGGGTACAACTTTGGCGATTTTCTTGTATAACGTCTAATTTGGCAATTTTGGACCATTCTAAAGGCAATAAAAAAATATTTTCCAGTCCATCCAGTGACACTTGCCAACGCGCGCCGATGTTCTCATACTATTATGTTCACCAATAAGAAACTAAGTTTCAATTTTTAATATCAAGGTTCTTAAAAGATAAAAACCAAAGTTTCATTCTAGCGCAAAGAATGGTCGTTTTATAAAAAAAGTTGAGTTTATTTTTCATGTTTGTATGTTATGCAATGGAGAAAAAGGGTTTCAGTACCCTAACTAATATAAAATGAGGGTATTAAAATACAATATCCAGACACATTCCAAGTTATAAATTAAAATCTATTGCATAATTTAAACAAATTGCTTACTTAGATTGACCAGGCAGCGGTGCCATTATAGATTTACGTTCATTTTACAAAATTTTAGTGAGATATTTTCTTTACACGAAAAAAAAGACGGAAAAGAAATAAATCGGACGGTCGGAAATTCGTGACGTCATAGAATACCATCTGTTAGCAATCTCAGTAAATGTATTTCAATTAATCTTTCAACGTAATCTACAGCTATGATATATAACTTGTATTTATTTGTAATCATTTCTCTTCAATTATTCAGTCTTCAGCATATGTTACGGATCCAGAATTTATATTCTTTAATTCTTGAATAAAATCTCATTCTAGAAAGTATGTGTGTTTTTTTAAATAATGACTTACTTGGTAAGAAGGTAGCAGTTACTTTTTCCATCACATTGAGAAATGAATAAATTTTAAGATAAAGTCTTTCAAATTTAGCTTATTTAAAAGAAAATTTCAAGAAATAACGAGATTCGGCAAGACACTGAATATTTGGAGAATGATGACAGCCGTTCTTACAATCGTCTTATATAATCTTTGGGTAGTCGTGACGAGCGCATTTTCACAGCCTGACGTAAATAAACATATTTCTCAAATCGAGAAATGTTTACGAGAAAAACTGAAAATAACAGTACATTCAAGAGTCGATAGAGCTGTATAGTGTATAGATCTATAAAAGGTAGGAAAAAATTAATCCTTTTCAAGAAAAGTATCGTCAAAAATGGTCCTCTGTCATAAATATATGAGTAAAATGAAAAAGTTTTTTTTAATTGTTTGTTCAAACTCTAGTTAACATTTTGTTAAAAAATTCGATATACGGAAGAACTAATGGCGCCATTCGGTTCAGCAGAAAAAAGTAAATAAATGATATGTGCGGAAAAACCATTGTCCAATACATGGATTTTATGAATTTGTATTGCTAGATCGATTGCCGCTATTAGTTTTTCCGCATCTCAAATATTTAAACAAAATGTTTGAATAACATTTTTTAAACAATTTTAAAATTAAATTTTTCTCCAGAAAGTGCATCGGGATTTAAAAAAAAAATTTAAGTCAATAAAACGTGTCTAGAACAAAGTGCCTCTTTCGTGGTTATACCGTGACACCTTTCATTTACCGTCTGCCGCGTGTAAAATGTTATACGGAATAAAATAAAATAGGAAAAATGTTAAACTTAACTTAATTATATACCAAATTGTTATTGCTTTACCGACTTTTTTTAATAATGCGTCGGCCTCCGCATAAGAAAATATACTTTTTAACCCTGCATGCGTCTTATTAGCACTGCAAAAGTCAAATGAATCCTTTGAATATCTAATTACATATAAAGAGTGGGATGGCTGGAAAGCGCCAGGGATGATTTCCAATTGCCACCCTCTCATCTTCCCAGTCCCTCAATGAAAACTCGACCCTTCCATTGTTTTTCTAAGATTTCTTACAGTTTTTTTGACGTAGGAACAAATTATCTTAAAGTATTCTCTTTTTAATGGAAAAAATTAAAAATTTCAAAAACTGGCGATTCTAGATGACAATTACTCTCATTTGGAATTTTTTACTATTTTTCGAAAGGTTCATGGTTCTTGGAAAATTATCCTACATAATATTTAAATCGGACTGTATACTGGCCATCGACAAGCCCGCGTTCTTCGATTAGGGTGCGAGGAGGGAAGGGACGTAGGTGCGTGGCAGCTTGCTCGAAGCTTCTAGCCTGTATCTCCTAATTCGCTTTGCATTCTCGTTTTTACTCTGTTTTTAATTCATCAACAATGATTATATTTTGAAAAAGTGTTTTCGAGAATGTGAAATAATTAGCTTATTTAAATGCCTTTCGACCTGCGCGAATGGTTGTTCAAATGTTCAGTGCACCAATCAAAAGGCCATTGGCGCGTGAATCAGTTTGTTAATTAATGATTATGCCGCTGAAAATGGCACGCGTAAAGCTTTGCCTAAATCAATGCGGCATTAATTGAAATAGAAGCAAGCATCACGAACAAGTACGATGTCTAGCATGCATTATGCATTGCCTTAAGACCCGGTCACTTAAGCGATAGAATATTCAGGAGGTAATATCTTCACCCACTTTATACCCTTAGCAAGTCTTTGCTAAATCGATGCCTTGGTTCTTCTCACCTTTTTTGTCTCTGAGATTCAATACTCATACTCGTTGCGAGTGAATGACTGATTTTTAAGAAGAGATCATTAAAATGCAGAATAAATTTTCAATAAATAGCATCATAAATTATCCAAAAATGTTTTTAATTAACCAATCAGGATTGAAACATTTAAATCTGAAAATGCTTTATTGGAACTCTTGACGAAATTATCACCCATTAAAATGTCAATGCTAAAGATCTCTCCATTTTTTCTACTAAACTTTATCAACTCAGAAATGTTGCTTTTCGCAATAGGAACTAATCATTGACAACAGATTGTCTTTGAATGACATTGATAACCACATTTAAAAACTCCAGTTAGATATTTTCTAAGAAAAGAATCTATGACTAAGAGTCTACTGAAGTAAAAGTATACTAAAATTGTTTTCAACAATAATAATTGAGCGACTAGGTGCGTACTTGTATAATCGGAAGTCATTTGCTACTCATTTATTTTTCACATTACTTCATGAAGAACAAATGAGAAACAAGTAAATTTTACTGACAAGGTTCTTATTGCACCCAGTGCAGTGGTTTAATGTTCAAATTATGTTCCAAGTGAACTTAGTTCAAATTCTTGGTTACTGATATAAAAATTTATTGAAAAGTAAAAAATACAGTATTATCAAGCACCCTTATTTTATCAATTTATTTATAAGTTTATTATTGAAAACATTACAGTCTTTTCAGGGGTTTAATTTTGAATAATTTTAGGAACAAAAAACCTTGTCAAATTTATTTTGATGCACTTATACTTCCTCACTTCCCACTTTCTTTTCTTGAATTTTACATTGAAATTCTCTCTTTCTCATCTCCAACTGAGGGAAAAATATGTCCACTCGGGTGAATAATGTAGCGCCATATGATATCCCTTATGCATTTATCCACGCAAGCAAGCGTAGTTAACCTGCTTCCATGTAAATAAAACTTCCGTTACTTCGAAACGTAAAATTTTATTGTTAAAAGTTTGGGAATTTCCAGATGCAAAAGTTTGCACTCATTATAATATAAAATGTAGGCAAGGAAACTCATGAAACATTTGAAATCATGAAAATTGCTTATTTTATTATGTATACGGAAAAAATAACCTGATTAAATGAACTTACCTGTAAGTAGAGTACAATGGTAATTATACGACCGCCTCGTTTTCGGGATTACACTTGTGGACTTTCAGAGCTGACAGTTTTTTAAAGCTGATTTTATTTTATTAGAAATAAGTAAAACGTACAAAATTAATCGAGGTACTCATAACTGAAGTGAAGAAGCTATCAGACTCCAAAATTGGTCTATTATAAAATTTTGCAAAGACAGATGATCTTTCTGACCATCTTGCAGAGTTGTTTATGACTCTTAAGCCCAGACCTTTTCTAAAAGCTGAAGAGGTGGATGCGTATATAGTGCTATGAGTCGTGAACTGTTCCTCAACGCCGGATATGAATAGAACATTTTTAATCCAACGACTCAAAGTTTGCGCACCTACTGCATTATGAGGCTTCTGTAAGCCAATAAAAAGCGTATTCGCGTTACCTCTTAAAGCGCTTGTTCTTTCTAAATAATATTTTAATTTCGAAGCTGCACATAGTTCTGATTTCTCATGGAAGTTAGGCAGCACTACACAAGGCTGATACGATCCAGACCTTGCCGTCTTTATGAGAGCTTCGATCCTAACTTTTACCTAGGAAACTGAGAATACAATGGTATCTAAAGGAATGCTCGAAAAGGTCTGAACTTGATGACCTGTTCCTAAAGCTAGGAGTATTGCTTGTTTCTCAGTAAGTTTTTGCAGATTGAGTTTATTAAGCGGAAATCATTTCGAAATTTCGTCTAAAACGGGAGACACGTTTCAGGTTGTAGCATAATTTGGTCGAGATGGTTTAAGTTTATAGATTCCCCTATATGAATAGCTGTGTGGTCCATAACAGATCAACTACTACCCCATATGCCTTATCTGTTTTAATCTTTTTCAAAGATGTCGAAATCATTGAGAAAGGTGAAAAGGCAAAATAGAATTTTTGACTCCACGAAATGCTAAAAGCGTCTATCGCTATAGCTTTTGAGCTTTTCTCCCAAGAACAAAATAACTGGCATTTAGTGTCTTAATTAGAAGCAAAGAGATCTATCTCAGGTTTGGAGAAAACGTTAACAATCTTATTATAAGCAAAACTGGGTAACTCTTATTCGGTGTCTAAGTTTTTAATTCAAGACTGCCTGTCTGCTTCAATATTTTCTTTCGAAGCAATATTATAAGAAGTAAAAATCCATATATTTCTCTCCTCGCACCATTTCCGGATCTATCTGCTTAAACTATTGAGATAATATATAACTTAATATTTTCTATAAAAATACTTCACATAATGCATAATCTTTTATTATCAATTGGTTCAATTGGCTTCCAATACTTACCTAAACACTTGAAATTTTTCCTATCCACGTTTGCCTGCATAAATGAATTCAGAGAGAAAGAGAATGATTGAAATCTATTTTCTGAAAAATTGTCGACTTTGGTGCATTGAAAAACAGCATTTTAAACTAAAATATTTTTTATTATTTGTCTTTGTCATTTGATTATTCTTGAAAGGTATCTGTCAAAATATACCATTTGAACTTGGGATTTTTAGTTAGAAAGTAGAAACATGGCAGTTGATATGGCGGTCCTGCACTCCTGTATAATCTCCTACCTTATTTTTGACAAGTCGAGCCAAAAAAGAATAATTCAATTTGGAAATTTCACAAATTTAACAGTTTAAAAATGTCAAGAGTTTACAAGCGAGAATCAAGTGCCTCACTGCGATAAAAGTTTACTTGAAAATGTACATAAACACATCAAGAATATTTTTGAGAAGAACATACGTACGTTTCAACTTTCTAATAAAATTCTCGATTGAAGAGAAAGTTGAAATCATCTTGCATATTTAAATTTATGAGTTTAAGGAAATGTGCACATCTAAGGCACTTTGTAGCTGTGTATTTAATATTTTACTAACTTTGTACTCGCACTCCAAGAAGTGTACCACAATGTCTCCAGACCACTTTTTCTCATTTAAAGACTCCTTATGTAGTCAAAATTTGAGGGGAATTTAATTATTGTCTATGTAATCATAGAAACATCTATGGAAAAAAATACAACATCGTATTTAGAAATTTAAATGGTTGAAAATGTTTCATCCCTTTTTACTGTAGACTATTGATAATTATGTTATGGATACATGAGATAAATCATCTAAATTTAACGTTTACCCATGTTTCTCTGACTCAATGAATTTCTATGAAGAATTTTCAATTTGGCAAAATGCCATGTGGCTGGGTTAAAACAGATTCGTTTAACAGAGTTAATTGCTTCTCTGACAATTGAATATGGAGAGGTGAAAGGGGAGGAATCCCGGGTGATATGAAATACGTGCGATTTGACATTCGGTAGCTATGTTCTGCTCACTGAAAAAAAACTTGTATGTATAGACATCCCGTACATGAATGATTTCCAGATAATTTAGTCGTAAGTGATATATATTCTCGGATATGAAGTTGCGTTCATTTCCACACACGGGCAATTCCTGGTTCCTATTCCTAATATAATATAATATAATTTGTAATATAATTATCCCAACTATTGTTTGCTACTTTCCGTTATTATATTTGTCTCGTAAAATTTTCTCTATATTTATACTTACCCCTACTTTTTGCGAGTAAAAGCAATATTTGTTATTTTATTATAAAAAAATTACAGCTTTCGAGAAGAGAGTTGCGACCAGACAACAAACTGTCCAGTACAAAGGACAATAAAAAACATACATTTTTCTTCTTAATTAATATTCTGAGATATTTTGAAATTAAGATAATTTTTTCCCGCTTGGACAGGTGGAATTAGCTACGGCTTCTCATCATTATCTATATCGACATAACAATCTTTTTTATCTGATTTTAGGATCATTTAAAATTAGATACAGTGTGAAGAAAGTTCATTCAAAAATTAATTAATTACAGCTACAGTTACTTCGTGAAAATAATAAATTGATACATTTCCAGTCACTAGTTTAAGTAAATTTTGCAGGAGTTCTGATACTTTTTCACATATGTTACATATGTAAAAAGTTATAAAAATTATTAAAATTTTCAATTTAAAATCTATAAAACTGAATACATCACAATTGAAAATTTTAAAAATTGTACTATTGTGGAAAAAAGCATTTAAATCGCATCATTTTTTATTATACACATTAAATATTGATAATTCTTCAATCGAAAATATTCAAAATTGAAGGATTTTTAATTGTAAATCTTCCAAATTTAACTATTCCAAAAGAATGTTTAAAATTACGTACCATAAAAATAGAAAATCTTTAAAATTGAAAAAGTTTAAACTTCAAATCGTTACATTAAAAGAATTTTTAATTGTAAATCTTCACAACTATAGAACTTTGAAAGGTAAATCTTTAAAATTGAAGAGGTTTCAATTCCAAATCTTCACAATTCAACTATTTCAAAGAAAGTTCAAAATTACGAACTTTTAAAATATAAGTGTTGAAAATGTAGGAATTCACAATTTTATATTTTCAAAATTCAAGAATTTTTATTTTTCAATCATTAAAATTGAAGAGCTTATTATTTTGAAAACTTTTAATTATGCAAGTTTAAAATTATACAGTTCAAAGTTTTGTAATGTTGGTTACTTACATTCGACATCTCTTACATTTTAACGATTTAAAATTTTAAAATTCACCTTTGATTTTCAAAATTGTCAAAATCATCCGAATTTAAGCATTTTTATTTATTCATCTCTAAAATTCAAAAGTTTTCAATTGTAACTCTTTAACATTCTACAACTTTGAATTGTAAGCCTTCAGAATTTAATTCGAGATTTCTTTAATTTGGAAGATGTAGAATTGAAAACTTTACTTTTGGTCTTCAAAATTATAAAAATTGAACAATTTTTATTGATAGATTTTTGCAGTTGAAGAGTTTTTAATCTTAAGAATTAAAAATTATGCAATTCTTAAGTTTGATAATTAAAAATGCTGTAATTTTTATGATTTACATTGATTTTTTTTTCAATTTGGTAGGTTTAGAGTTGAAAACTTGACTTTTGATCTTTAAAATCATAAAAGTGCTCGTCGTCCCGAAGTTTCGGGACAACCAGCACATCCCCTTTTTAAACTCCTCTAATTTTCTCGGGACGACTAGAGACATTTAATGTTTATTTATACATTTTTAAAATAAAAGAGTTTTCAACTGCGAATCTTAATAATTGAACTAATAAAAAATCATTAATTATTAATATTAAATTACAAATTATGTTTTATAGTACTTCCAATTGAAGCACATATTTTAATTTCATAATTAGGCAATGCAAAAAATAAAAGTACAATATGCGCGTGCAGCGCACTATTTCTGGTAATATTTTATAAAACTCAAGAATGTATTGTGATGAATTGTTCAAATTGTTACCCGTATATGGAATACATTTATGTTATATTACACTTTTTAAAGTAATTCTAAAAGCTTTGAATTAGCGAATTCGCAATCCGAAGTATTAATAATTGAACGCCCTGCATGACTCACTTCTGTTACAGAGTTTGAACTATCTGGTTACTAGACTACTTAGTTTAACAAACTCTCTTGAGACTCCGATGTATGTTCATAATATTCTATGTGCTTAAATTGGATCCTTAATTAGCAATTTAACAATTCAGCTAACTTGTTATCATCGCAACCTCCATGCATGACAAATTATTATCTTATCCATCTTATTCTTCCAATCAAAATGATATGAGTCGGAACAGGCATTCATTAATAAAACAAAAGCATCTATGTTTGAGACTTTGGAAATTTTAGTCATAAAAACAATTAGATTATTATATACGACTGCTTTTCTCTTGGCAAAAATGAGAAAAGTGGGCGTGAGTTATTCTTTATTATCATTCATACAGTGACATGCTCTTGATCTTTAATATTGCTTTGTCAGGTTTCAAGTTAATCTTTATTCCTGATTTATTTCCATGTTACTGCAGCTTGCAGATAATAATTTAACACGTCAGCTATTTCCGAAGAAATGAAGAAGTTTTGCCCTTTTTCTTCCTATATCACTGTTTCCTGGGCGGATATAGTGACCGTTAGAAGCAATTTTTCAAACCCAGAAGAAAAAATGTATCAACCTGGACGTGGGAATTATAAAAGAGTAAACATTATAAATCTGGAGCTGGACCTCATTTAATATGGTATATACTAATGATAAGTTAAGGTGTTTATTATTTAAAAACGCAATTATCGTCTGCCGTGTTGAAGTTGTTTTCTACGGAAATATTTTGTTTTTATCCAATTATAGAAAGTATTCTGCCTCTGAAGAAAATAATTAAGAGGAACAAAATAGTAACTTATTATTAGTGAATGGCTAGAAATAATGCATTTAGAAATGGGCATCTGTCGGGAACCTTTCACTTTTCTACTAAAAATTAAATGATCAAGTTTTTGTAGGCACAACATTATTAATTTTATTATATTAGCTAAAGGTACTTATTTATGATATTCTGTATTTGTAGAGACAAAAAATACTGTCTTTAAATAGATATTAATGTTTAAAAACAATCAATAATGCAAAATAAAACAAGCTATCGGATCTCATTTTTATTTAACCCTTCGACAACAACATGCAATCGTGGAACATATACAACAACGTGGGGTCATTGCAGACCCCACTCTGTTTCTTGCGTACCGGCTTTCGAGAAATACTTGGATTCAATCTCAAATAGCTAGAATCAATGAAGCAACTATCCAGTAAAGTTTTTCAATATCTTAGCAATTGTTTAAAAATTTATTGAATTTGTTATAAACAAATAAGTGAGTGGGAATAGATTCATGGGGATTGAAAGTGATTCGTCAATTGAATCGCACTAAATATGAATCATTTATAGTCAGAAATCGTCTTTAACTAAATCCATGGAAAAAATTATTAATTTGTTATTTTATAAACAAGTTTGATAAACAATTGGACATATCTGGTATTTGTGATGAAATAAATAGAGTTTTTTCTACTGAATCAGACAAAAATTATGAATCAATGTCACTCACATATCAGATTTAGTCATTCAATAACAATTCATGCTTGTTTAAACAAATTTAATTAACAAATTCACCGTTTGCCTATTTTCAGAGATATAAACTTGATTCTTCCAACGTAATCAAGTGTAAATGACTAGTCCTAATAACCTTCAAGGAGTTTACATAACAATAAACAATTTCATTGTTAACAACAGTTATATGAACAAATTTTTATCGTCTTAGGCAATTTGGAAAATAAATTTGCGTTTCTATGATGTTGTTAGCAGCTTATTATTTACCAATCACTTTTTTCTATCAATCGATAACAATTGGTAATTTTTTAAACATTTTTAAATAACAAATGCACTGTTGGGCTATTTTTAGAGGTAAAAATTTGGTTTTTGCAACGTAATGTACTGTAAATGAATAATTTTTAAACCTTAAGGAAGTTTACATAACAATAAATAATTTCAATTGTTAGCAAAAATTCTATAAACAAATTGTTTTATAACCTTATCTTGTATAGACATAGTTTTTAGGCATGAAAATCATAAGAAAATGTTTATCAAGACAAGCTAACCTAATTAAGAATCGAACACTCAAATTTCAATTACTTTTTATTTAAAGTATTAATCTATTCAAAACAACTGCAGCCGTATTCTTTTTACTACGGGGCTCGGATCGAGCGACTTTTTTACCTTTCTTCAACTTTTTTGAAAAAATGCGACTTTTTGAAAAATAATGCAACTACACGGAATGAAATTTAGGGCGACTGCGGTACTTATAAGTACCACTTCTGAGCTAAACACACGAGCGCCAGCGCGCCCTGTGTTCA
>JAABKJ010011012.1:0-10840 GCA_011634705.1 Andricus grossulariae
ATTTTTTCTCGCGTAAATTTCCCGTTCTTGCTTACCTTCTAGGACAGAAGGAGCAAAAGTGGATGACGTACACGTTCAAGTTGCGTTGGGATTGGTTCCTTTAAGGTACCATGATCGTAGCTTCCGGAGCCTAAAACTTCTCTCATAATAATTGGAAACTTATTTAAAAATTTATCATATATAAGTTCCAAAAACGACTTAGATAATTTTTCTCTCCCCTTTGCAGACGAAGCGCGAGAGTCTTGATGAAAATGTGTTACTTGAGGTCGATAGAACCTTAAGTGAATTATTTCTTCTTTTTATGTAGAATTGACATAATTAAAACAAAAAAAGGTCAGAATGATGATGCATACTAAGACTACTACTCCAATGTATTTTTTTGCCTAGAAATTTGCTGCGCTAACAGAGCCATCTTCAGTTGCACTCGAGAAACGAAGAGCTCTGTGACGTAATGTAAAGTTTAAATTCTTAACCTCAAAGTTTGTGTACGTCACTATTTTTGCTAGGTAGATTGTTTCATATTGTTTACATGATTGTTGCAATTCGGTTCATTGAAATAGTTCAACTAAAGTTAAGAAAACTTACTCGTAAGTATAGAATAATTTCATAAATTGTGACATGTTTTTAGTTGGAAACATTCACGTAAATTCACTATATTCGTTCAACCAGGGTGTCCAGCGGTTCAATAAAAAAAATTGCATGACTTTTCCAGGCTTTCCAGGCCAAAAAATTAATTTTCCCAGGTACCTCTCTTTAAGATAGAAAAATAATTTTTTACGAAACATAGCAGAAATTGAACCAAAAAATGTGTCATGCGAAATTCGTCATACGCCCCCAAAATCTGATTTTATGGTCAAAAAACCGTTTTTCGTTAACATTACATGGTGATTATTCATTTTACCACGATGATAAATCACAAAGCTAAAATCGAAAATATTTCGAAGTTACATATTTTCCCAACTTCAACAACAAATTAAAATTGGACTTTTCCATTGTTTCATTGAAACTTGATGTTTTTTCGATTCGTCTTTATTGGTAGAAAATTAATCTTTTTGGTTGAAATTTTTTCTTTCTTCAGTAAAACTGAAACTATTTGGTAGAAGATTAACTTTTTTGGTGGTAGATTATTAGTTTTGAGTTGAAAATACAACTGTTTTATAAAAAAATCGTCTTTTGGCTTAAAAGTTCAACAATTTGGATGACATTTTTTTCTTGTCTGAAAGATTTAACCGTTTTGTTGAAAATTCGTTTTTCGGTTTTAAAATTTGTATTTTTTTCATTAAAAGTTGACCTACTTTGTTAAAAATTTATTTTCTTGGTTGCAGATTCATTATATTAGTTGAAAATTCACATCTGGTTGAAAATTCAACTATTTTGTTGAAGTATTTTTTTACTGAAAATTTATGTTTTAAAGTTGAAAATACAACTATTTATTCAAAAATGTATTTATTTTGTTTAAAATTTGTATTTTCTCGTAGAAAATAAATCTGCTTGGTTTAAAATTGTTCCTTTTGGTTAGAAATTCATCTTTGTACATTGAAAGTGAAAAAATTTGGTTAAAAGTTAAACTATTTTGTTGACAATTTACTTTTATTTTGTTTGAAAATTGAACTGTTTTGCTGAAAATTTAACTATTTTGCTGAAAATAGATAGAAAAAGATAAGCAGTTGTGAACACCAGGGATAGAGTCAGGAATAGAAAAAGATAGACATTTGTGACTGCAAGGGATAGAGTCAGGGATACAAAGAGATAGGTCTCAGAAGATGCGACGGATAGGGCGTGGAAAGAAAAAGTTAGCGTTTGTGGGATGCGAGGTGTGCATTTGGGAAGGAATAAATATATCTATCTTTTTCTATCCATACGTTTCTATCCTTTTGAATCTTTTTAATTCCAGCAGGGCGTGTACAGGTTCCTGTGCACGAATTTTCAGCTGGGAAATAACTTTCTTAGTTTGAAAAGTATCGCATGGATGCTCATAACTAATTCTATTCGTCACGTTTCACTGAATCAAAAAAAAAAAAAAGAAAACCTGCCTACCCCTGCTGGAAGTCAACGCATAGAGTCTCTATCCGTTTGAACCATTTTCTATCTCTAGGATTGAAATGGAAAGAAACTATGTATCCATCTTCATCCCGTGTCTATCCCTTCGATCCTTTTCTATCCTTTGTTCAATATACAATCACCTCTATTAATTTGAAACCCAATCTTCCTATCCATGTCTATCCGCCACTCATCCACATGTATCCTTTTATTTGCACTCTTTATCCCTATCCTAGTGTTTCTATCCAAATGAATCCTTCGCTTATCCACGGCTATTTTTTCTATCCGTTAGGCAATCCAAAATCTTGTCTACCTTTTTCAATCCTTATCTTTTTATCTAATGGAATTATCTAAGATAGCCCTATCTTCTTGAATCCCAGTCTTTCTATCTGAACGTATCGAAAGCTTATCCACCTCCACCCATTTCTATCCTTTTCTATCTGACATGCAATTCAAAATTTTTTCTGTCTTTTTTAATCCCTATATTCCTATCTAATTGAATCTTTCTCTATCTTTTTTCAAATTTAAGTCAGCCCTATCTTTCTGAATCCCAGTCCTTCTATCGAAATGAATCCTCCGCTTATCCAAATATATCCTTTTCTATTCATTAGTCAATACAAAATTTTGTTTATCTTTTTCAATCCTTATATTTCTACCTAATTGAATCCTTTTCTATTTTTCTAACATATAAAATAGCCCTATTCTCCTGAATCATAGCCGTTCTATCCAAATGAATCCTCCGCTTATTATCCATTTGGCAATCCCAAATTTCGTCTATCTTTTTAAATCCCCATCATCCTATCCAAATGAATCCTTTCCTATCTTTTCCAAAATATAAAACAGCCCTATCCTTCTGATCCCCAGCCTTTCTATCGACAAGAATCCTTCACTTATCCACCTTCATCCTTTTCTGTCTATTAGGAAATCCTAAATTTCGTCTATCTTTTTTAATCCCTGTCTTCCTATCCAAGTGAATCCATTTATATATTTTCTGAAATATAAGACAGCCCTATCTTTTTGAATCCCAGTCTTTCTATCCAAATGAATCCTCTGCTTATCCATCTCTATCCTTTTCCATCGCTACTTGACGCACGTCCCTGACTTAGTACGGGCAGGTTCCTTGTAGGTGGCTGACCGTAAAAGTCAGACACAAATGAAATTATTTCCACCGTTTACAACTGGAGGTTCGGCAGACGCCTTTTCAGAGTTCGACGAGTAAGTTGCATAAGTTAGGGAATTTTGTTGGTTGGTATATAAACCCTTGCTGGTTTAAAATTATTTTGCGGGGACTTGTAACTCGAAATATATTATTATTATAAAAATGTATAAGAATACTAAATGCTTGAGTGGATTCAAATGGATAGAAATTACAACGATATATCGTGGATAGAAATGGATAAGAATATTTAAATGCGATATGGATTTAAATGGATAGAGAAAGATAGGCAGTTGTGTACATCAGGGATAAATTCAGGAATAGAATAAGATAGACAGTTGTGACTGCGATTGATAGAGTCAGGGATACAAAGATATAGGTCTAAGTAGACACGACGGATAGGATGTGTAAAGAAAAAGATAGCGTTTGTGGGATGCGAAATGTGCATTCGGGAAGGATAGAATATCTCTATCTTTTTCTATCCATACGTTTCTGTCTTTCTGAATTTTTTTACTTTCAGCAGGGACGATTAACCGTTTTCGAGACTTCGAGAAATTTTAAAATAGAGCAAATTTCAAATAAACAATTATTTTTACTTAATACTTTAGGTGTGTATCAGTGTCAACATGTACTACAATTTACAAAGTTTCATTGAGATCGGTTATCTTGGCTCAAAATGTTGCAAAAATGTTGCGGACTCGCACAGCAGTCAGGGTCAAGTCTTATGAGAATCGGCTTCACAACTATGTTAACTAATATGAAAATCTCCTTAATATTCAGAAACTCATCTTAAATAATCGATTTTCTCCATTTTAATTCATGTCGAGCGGGAGTGTCATTTTTCGAATTCATTTCTAAAACCTGAATGAACTTTGAGCAAATTATGCGACCATGGTGTCTATACTTCTTGTCATGTGTACCATGATATACTTTCCGCAATGGAAATTATGTTAGATACGCAAAGTTAGTTCGTTCAATTTTTCAATGGGAAAATTAAATTTGCCATTCTACTTTACAATTCTAACTTGATATGTTTATTCTGTTCTTAAAGGAGGATCTGATTTGGAGACATAAAGGAAAAGTTCACATATCGCATTTAATCGACCAAACGACTGATGCTGCACAAAAATTACAAATTCTTGATAAAACGTGGCCCAGGATACTGTACGAAATAGTTCGAAATACCTTTAGAGATTATTCGGATATAAATTTATATATGAAACTACGTTGTAATATTCTAAAGGAAGAAAAAAGTTCATTTTAATTTGTAACACGTTGGAACATTTCGTTACGTAAGGTAAATAAATTTGATTTGAGAAAGCATGATCTCTACTAACCGATCGCATTACACATATTGGTTGAAAGATCGATATAATAAAATGCGAAGCAACACGAACTGTGTGGTGCATAATAAATTTTTCGAATGGGGAGCCAAGTTCCTTCCTTCAAGCGAAAATCCCACTTCCACCATACGTAAAGGACCCAAAGTCACAACTAGACGAAAATAAAAGAGACGCGCTCTTCTCACAAACCTTTGTTTACCCTTTTTTAACGAGACGGAGCGATTCAAATAAAAAATGGTTGTTTATGGCAAAAAATCTAACCGACTTTACCATGTAAATGGAAATGTCTTGTTCCGTCAACTAAATGATCAACGCTCCTAATACTTTATGGTACTTCAAACGAGTTGGCTTATACATTTGCATGACTAGAGGCCTTTTTTCGAAAAATGGTCTTGTTGCTTTTTTTTGATGATTGAAAATATGCTAGATTTTCTGTGTCTTAAAACGCGCACCACGCCATAGGGAGTGTACCCATGGTGAACCGAAAACAGGCGCTCCCCGTTTCAATTTGCGTTAAGCCGGGCGCAGTGGAGACGATCATTCGTACACCTTCACCTCCTACTCTTTAGCCCAGGCATCGTTTTCACGCACGCGCACCGTGTGCAACTCTCAGTCCAGCGTCCAGCTCAAAATTACATGTCTGCTCCAATCTGCTCATTTTTTATATTCGCGTACGCTTATTTTCGATGAAAAATGGATTCAGACGAAAAGAAGGGGAATTGCGTGAAAATTAAGTTCCATTGCAAATGTTGCTAAAAAAGTTTTGTAACGAAGTATACCCCACGAAGGCACGCTTTTTACCTGGTGCAAATTAGTTAAAGCTGTTAAGTTTCAATTATTCAGGTAAATTATTAGTTATTTAAGTAATTAGTGAAATTAGTAAATTAGCTAATAAGTTTAAGTTACTTGAAGTAATATAGCTGAAACATCGAAAAGGACTTGAAAATCCGCGATAGAAAGAAACTTCCGCAGCTGATGGGTTAAAAACAGAACAAAATTTTTAAAATAACTTTATAAGTTTCAATTCTCTTTGAATCGTTTCAAAACTTCTGTATATGTCTTAAACTGTTAAGAACACATTTTTCATTTTCTTGACACTCTGCCAAATTTAGCTTACCTAAAATTGGTTTAAACCTTGAAAAATAAAAATTGTCATGAAGTCTTCCATATTCTTTTTCCACACATTTTGAAATCTTCAAAACCTCAAATTATTGTTTAAAAAAAAACCTAAGCCATATAAAATTTCCCCAGAAATCTAAAAAAAAATTTAACTCCTCAAATCTTTAAAAATTATTAAAAAGCTTCTAAATTTTTTTCGAATTCTTCCAAATAAGTTTTAGCCCATAATTTGTTTTTTCTTATCTCTTTGAAAATTTCAAACAGTTTACAAATTATAATGTAGTAGCTAAATGTTGAAAACAGAATTATTTCCCAATGCTAAATAATTATTTACAATTTAAATTTTCTCGTTTTTGACCACAATGTGTTCGATATTTTCGAGATATTTAGTGATATCCCTTTTTTTAAATAGGAAATGCAATTAAAAATGTTACTTAATATGTGAAGGATCCCTTTCTTATATTGTCCCATACCATTTAAGTACTATAATGTCCAAACAATTGCGCGCAAAAATTTCAAAGTGCACAATTTGATATTTCAACCCCTATAAAGGGTAATTTTTCACGCTTGAGGTTAGTGTCTTTCACTCCATTTAATTATCATAATAAATGTTAAGATTCGTAACAGATGAGGGATAAATAAAATCATATCGATGATTTTGACTGAGTTACTTATTATGCTTTAATTGAGTTTTATCTAAAAAGCCTAATTTTGATTCACCTTTCATACGTCGAATGTTACATTTGACCTATATACATTTAAGAAATAATAATGAAACTAACAAGAAGATGCGAAGATGAAAAAATGTGTCGTCCACTTTTGATTTTCAAACTTTATGTTTATACCCTCTCATAAGTCAAGCGAGTAAGTGAAACGAGCAGTCAACTAATTTCGAGCTAGAAGCCACGCGCGCAAACGTGGGCGCAGCAGAAGACAAGCGTAGAATTTTTGGATAATACTGGAACCCAGGGAGGTAACTACTGTAAGAGCTGAGTTTAATTCTGTGTACCTTTCTAAGTCCACAAGATTTCTTTTCTGAATATTACGTGTTTATAGTAAATGCCGAAAAGTTCATTTTTCGTTATTGCACTGGAGAAATAATTTGTTGACACTCAGATTAAATTTCAACTCATATATTTTCACAGTAAACATGAAATAAATCAAAAATGTAATAAGAATAAACAGACAGTTATCGCACGGTGTATAAAATTTGCTTAGGATTGAGAACTTGTTCGCTCCTTAGAGGATGAATCGATAATGATATTTTAGTTGTCGCTAAAAGTGGAGGGCGAAGACCAGAAAATCGAAGATCGTAGTAGAGATGCAAAGTACAGTAGGGGTAGACCAAACGCTATGATTGGCTCTTACAAATGATGGTAGGAAATTTGGATACATCCTTTTTGTGACGTAGATTTTGGGAAACGCAGGTAACAGAGTTGGAGGGAGGTTTATTTACATTTGTCCAGAGTCCCTGAAAATAATTGCCTTCTGGAAGGATTTAAAGCCCTACCTATTAGTACAGATGCGTTGGATTGGATATTAGAAATACCTAAATAGTTCGACACAAACAAGGCAGTAGAGTTTATCTTTAAAACGTGCGTTTCTCTAGTATTTCCAGACTAAGAGGGATGAAGTTTTAAAGTTTTATAAATGCAGTGAACAGATTTGAGTTCCAGCTTTCGAGCTTGTGTATTTTCTGTTTTCACTTTCGAAGTCCTAAAGTAATAGAATTCACTTTCTTTAAATTTAAAACATGGTAATTTTACAACAAAACATGTCGGCCCCTTTGGACGGATATGGTTCAACAAGAACTAATGGGTAAACGTAGCATAATTATCAATATGAGTAAAAACATTATGTGTACACTATTGTATGACAACGTCAATTGACTAAAAGCAGTAAACATAGCACACAAAGGTGAAAAGTAGAAATTGATAAACATTCATCCCATGAAGTAAATAATAGCGATAGATAAACATAAATCATACAACATAAAAATTGTAATAGATAATGATAAATAATACGATGTATAAACAGCAATGAATAGATATACTTATATGAAGAAGAAATAGCATCTTAAAACATAATCATAAGAGATCAAATGACGATCAGTTAATTTAATTGTATACAGGGTCCAAAGGAAGTGGACACAATTTCTTTACGCTTCTCTTGTATATTCCTTCAGCGGTCTTCACAGAGACCACTTGCACGATACCGTCCCGCCCATGATAGGTATCGATGACTCGAGCAAGTTTCCACTGCATTGGGGGTGCATTGTCTTCCTTGATGAAGACTATCGTTCCAATCACAATGTTGGCAGAACCTGAGTGCCATTTGCCGCGAACGTTAAGCTCGTTCAGATACTCCTTATGCCAGCGGCACCAGAAATATTGTCTCATCTGCTGAGCGTGTTGCCGAGACGAAAGCAGAGTGTGCTTTTCATCACGAAGGTCTTCCTGAGGAAAGCTTATTAATGGCCCACCAATGAGGAGATGACCTTGTGTTAAGGGACGTAAGTCATTGGGATCAGAGGACATTGGACTGATGGGGCGGAAATTCAGGATCGCTTCGATTTCAGTTACATAAGTATGCAATTGTTCAAAAGTTTAAACGGCATCACCGACTGTTCGTAAGAAATGATGATTGAATGATTTGACCGCTGCTTCCCAAAAGAGCACCGAAGTGCGGTGTTTCAGAAGGAATAAAGAACCGCTTCATTCCCTGATTGTCCAAAAAACCTTTTATTGTGATATTGTGATTTGCAGAGTTGAAAAATTGATTGAGTTCGTTTAATTGTCGGCTAGCACCTTAAAAGTTGGTGCCATTATCTGATCTGATTTTGTCTGGCTTTCCGCGTCGCGAAATAAATCTTTTTAAACTACCGAGAAAGGCGATCGTAGTAAGATCGCTTACCAGCTTCAAATGCACAGCTTTAGTTGCAAGGCACACGAAAACTGCTACATAAGTCTTAATTTTTTTGACATTGCGGTATTGTCTTTCGTTTATGTAGAAAGGTCCGCAGTAGTCGACTCCGACATTCAGGAATGGTCGCGAATATTCTAACCGATCCGCAGGTACTTTTGAATAAGTCCACGCGTTACATTTCTCCCATTGATAAGCCAGTATCGTTCTCTTACAGAGTACAAGGTAGCTTGGACCCCTGAATGCCTTAAAGCTAAGTGAGTGTCGCGAATAATAAGATCAGTCACGTGATGTTTTCGCGAAAGCACAATCGGATGCTTCTGATTATATGCTAAATCTGCATGGGTAAGCCTTCCGCCTACTTTTAAAATTCCTTGATCTAAAAACGGATTGAGGTTAACAATTTTGCTCTTAGAATTGACATCCCCGTTGTGTGATAAGCTATCAATTACCTTCAAAAAATGTTTCGCTTGAGTGAGTTTAATAATGCGTTCTCTTGACGATTTCAGTTCTGTTTCAGAAAGTTCGCTTGTTAACTTGACTGAATTGATTTTTTGTGTATTGTGACGAAATCTTAGACAATACGCGAGTAATCGATTTATTCTTTCAAAGGAAGAAAATCGTTTGCTAACGGTTTCAGTTCCATCAGATTTTTCTGTGTCGTGAGATTTATCTAATGAGGTCATTGTCATTGCAATCTGCGGTAAATTGGATTTACATTCAGGAGTTTCGCACCTTTTGAGTTGCATTTCAGGCCAGCTGCATTCCTCCTGGATAAGCCAGTGAGGACCTCGCTGCCAAAAATTGATATCGGAAATAAAATTGTCTGGTAATTGACCCCGAGAACATAAATCGGCCGGATTGTCCTTCGTGCGTACGTGTCTCCACGTGAGATTTTCGACGTTTTGTGTAATTTCTTGGATTTTTGCCACCCGATTGGATACGAAGGTTTTTAAAGTGTGCGGAGGTGTATAAATCCAATGAAGAGTGACTGTTGAATCCAACCAAAAAATAGTTTTACTGGATTTCAAGTGTTCTAATGCCGAAACGGTGGCCTCATAGAGACGTGAGAGAAAAAGAGCAGCGCACAATTCTAATCGCAGTAATGTGATTGTCTGTACCGGGGCGACTCGAGATTTTGAGCACACGAGAGACGAATGGTGCTGTCCCTCTTTATCAGTGGACCGCAAGTAAATGCAGGCTCCGTAACCCTTCTCGCTGGCGTTACAGAACCCGTTGGTCCTTAAATTGAAGCCATTCGAATTGAACTTCTTTAGGAAGAGGGTCGTCCCATGTGGCTTGCATTCTCCAAAGGAATTGCATCAAAATTCTCCCATGAAGAGTAATGTGGCCCAATAATCCTAAAGGGTCGAATATTTTTGCGATTTCAGAGAGAACGAGTCTTTCAGTTATTTTATCATTGTTATCAATCTGTTTTACGGCATAGAGAATCGCGTCCTCTCTGGAATTCCAGCAGAGTCTAAGAGTTTTTATTGTGTCTGAAGAACCGAGAGATAACAATTCAGTTCTTGATTCTTCTCTAAAATCGCAAGTAAAACGTGGGTCATTTGAGGCCAATTTCCGCAGAGTTAACCCAGCCTTTCTGACGAGCTCGACGAGTTCGTTGCGGAGATCTAATGCATCCTTGAAACTAGCAGCGTCTGTTAACACATCATCCGCGTAAAAATCGTGAGTAAGAACTTGAGCGGCGAGAAGGTAAGAGTGACCCTTATCTTTCGCCAATTGGGATAGGATTCGCGTTGCGAGAAATAGTGCGGAAGCGGTACCGTAAGTTACTGTTTTTATTTCATAGATTTGTATAGGTTCTATCAGGGCTGCATTTAGGGGTGTGGGGGCCCTAGGGCCGGTTAAACTGTGGGGGCCTTTTGTAATTCCTTACTGCCTTCTATAAAAAAAAGGTCATCGAAGTAGGAGCCGATGTAGAAGTGTGTCAATGTCGCAGCGATGTTTATTTACCGACTTCTTACATTTGTGGATGCCCCTAATTTGTGGAGGCCCTGAGGCCATGGCCCCGTACTAAATTCGGCCCTGGGTTCGACTAAACTTTCTCGGCAGAGAATTCTTTGATAAGCTGAGTCTTCGGGAGCGACCTTAACCTGACGGTACATCCAGGCTGTGGAAACTCAATGCTTTAGAAGTGCACGCGTATATTCGACGGTGGTGCCATCAAACGAGCCCGCAGGTTTTCAAGATAAGATAATAGATGCTTGAGGTTATATCCAGATGATTTGTAGATAAC
>JAABKJ010011013.1:0-10840 GCA_011634705.1 Andricus grossulariae
TTGACACATCTCCGCACACACATATACATCCAGACAATTGTTTAGAACATTGTATTATATATTTTATAACTAAGGAACGTTCAATTATTCAAATTCAATTTTCGAAATTGTAACCATCACGAAGCTTTCTCTAGCCTCGAAGCAAAATGATGGGATTTTATTGAATAAAGACTTATTTTTCCTAAAAAAAAGGTTCTTAACAAAAATGCGCTATTCAATGCTTGAAAATAAATAAATTATTTTTAATTATATTCTTTTTTAATATTTTTGTCTTTAAAATTATTTTCTGATGATTTTAGTTAATAAAACATCGGAGAATTAGAGAATATTTTTTTTCATGAAAGTAAAATTTTATTCAATAAAATCTCATCATGATAGCGATAAGAATAAGAAATAAAAGCGATAAGAATAAAACGTTCCGTCGGAAATAAAAGTTCTTCAATACATAATATTCTTGTATGTTTTAAAATTTTCACGTAAAAAATAATTCCTTCTCTTTTAAAAAATAGCATCAACAATAATATTGCAATTTATGAAAGTATAATCAAATAAATTTTCCCAAAACTTGCTTTCCCGCAAAACTTTTCCAAGAGGTTTAAAAAGTTTTTATTTGAAATTCAGATTTTTATCGATGTGCGGTTTGTAGAGATCGTTTCATTATTCCCAAGCGAAGGTTGAGATAACTACACTTTCTTGTCTAAATTAGTTAATGACATGTAAATATCTCAGGAGAACTAAGCTGAGACCTGTATAATCAGAGAGATAACGACTATAGTATATGTTAAATACTTTAATGAAACACCAGAATAATCATTAGTCACACTCTTAGTAAAATTCTTCAGTAATACATTAATCAGTATTTCCTTTACTTGGGAAAAATGAGATTTGTGTATACTCTGCTCTTGTCTTTGGTAGTAATCCTTAACCCTATTGGTGAGTATAATAATATAATACATTTTTAATTTCAAAAACATCTTTAAGCTTTCCGCAGTCTTGCCTTGAAATTGGAGTGCCATATGTAAAGAGGACATACATAGAATTATTTTGGTGCCTTAGTTTCGCCACAAGGATTTCATGATATACCAACGTATCTTGAAAAAATAGGAAGAATGTACGTCTCTGAAGCTAACACCACGGTGTTAGCTTCAGATGCGTTAGGAATGTAAAAAACTGTAATTTTCTGTTTCTTCTTGTAGAGTTAAGTTCTAACTTCGAGCGTGTACCTAATGACGACCCTGTTTCTGATGTTCCTCGTCGCGGATCTTCTTATTCTGTTGACCGACCTGATTCTCCTGATAGATGTCTTCCGCCTACCAGACATTATTCTCAGGACACGCAGTATCCACCTACATGTTCATCAATTCGTGCCAGATCCAGGTCTCCTACTGCCAGGTTTATTACACCTACCAGGCTTCCGTCTTCTGATGGATTCGGATATGAACTTCAAGAACTTGAATTTATTCGGCTTACTCCCAATAAGAATCCGCACCGGTTATTCGAACTTCGAAGATACACTTTTGCTGCTAATCCAATAATTTATTTATCCGCAGGACGTAATAAGTTTGTGCCCATTACTAACCAAGAACAAATTGTATTATCAACATTTGATGGTGATGTCTTTGCCATATTGGAGAGTAGACATTACCTTGTTGGATTTTATAGTGGTCCTGGAAAAAGACGTGCGAAAGTAAACATAGTAAGCGGCGCGGTTACTCAATTGGCCCCAGATGAAATTAAAGAAATTCCAGTAGGAAACCACAACCCCATCATATGTTGTTTTAAAATAGCACATGTGAATCTTCGTGTAAACCACACTCCTTCACACCAGTAACTCAATTTAAAAAAGTGTATAGCTATAATATAATATAAGTGCCGTTATTCAAAGTTGGCTCAAATTTTTACAAGTACCTTGTAACTAAAAGGAATAATAGAACATCAATGTATATTGTTTCTCGAAGCTTCAAGATTTCTTTAATGTCCTATCCAATATTTTAGGGTAGAATTTAAAAGAAGTTCCTTGTTATTACAAATTATAAGCAGTAGGACTTTAGAATTCATGCGTCGCAACCCGCACGTCAAAACTGAATTAAAAAGGGCTATTTTGCGCAGAAAATAGCGTCAGGGATAATCTCTCAACAATCCCAAACCTCATAATTAGTAGCAAACATTTTTCGATTATAAACTGATTTTAGAATTTAATTAAGTCAAATCGAAAAGGCTCAGAAAAGTATTAACAAAAATTATTATGGGTTCATAGTGATTCAACTATAATCTATATACTCTAGCGTCAGAAATTGTTGCTACGATCAGCGCGAGTAGTATTGAAAATCACTGCTGACTTTCAGAGGTGATTACTCCTTCAAAAAAGGAGCGAAAAACTTCGAAAAAAACATGTCGAGTTATTTATAATAGAGGTATTTTTTAATGTTTGGAGAAAATAGACCGGGTAATAGGTTTAAAGAAAATGCAAGAATTTTTCGAATTTTGCACCTCGATTTCAACTTATCCAAGTCTGAAATGTAAAGGTTTTGTCGGCTGTCACGTTCTCGTGACCTTGCCATTAAAAACTACGCAGATTCTTGTATATCTTGGAAAAGTTTCCCTCAGGCGCCAACAAGGCTAGAAATAAAATTAATACCTGTAAGAACGAAAATCAGCCATCAGTCTTTTCATAAATATATCCATATCAATCAGATCAATCAGAACATCCCGAATACAAGACAAAGGGCTACACAATATCTTGGAGGTAATCGATAACTTCTAGAAGGATTGGAGAAACCCCCCTTATTATAAAATAAGTACGAGTCGGAGTTTAAATTCAGTTCCGCGGAAGCATCAACTTAGTTGAGTTTTGGGGAGGCATCAGTTCCTTGGAGTTCAGGTTCAGCTCGATGGACCTATCAATCAGGTTCTTCAGAGTTTCTCAGTATCTCGTCAAATTAATTCATAATAATCACATCAAACCAATTTTCCTTCATCCAATCTGATTATATTTTACTTCTTACATATTTAAGTTGTGGCCCCTTATTTCAGAGTCCACAACAGAGAGAAATCATTCCCACGTAATGACCAATTCATAAACTTCAAGGCGATTTCAGAGTTAAAACAAGATCACCCATTTTTCATATTGAGGGAAAATAATTACTGAAATCTGAATTAAAACGATGATTAACATCTGAAAACGATAAATTTTTGAAACATTTCTTTTGTGCGCGGGTAACCAAGCTGCATGACGATTGATTCCAAATTAGTTATACTTTTTTAGGACCCCAATACGCTACTTTTCCGCGCTGTAGCGATTTCAAATTACAAAAGTATTTATTTTCGACCCACACTAATATATATAATTTAAAAAAAGTTTAACAACCACTGCAAGGTCCCACTAGGAGCAAATGTCGTTTCCCAGTGAATGAAAGAAGATTCAACAGAAGTTCAAATTTATAGGGTGTGACGCGGCCTTTTGCCTGATATAATAAAATATAATTTTCGCCTTACACAAACATAAATAAAAATCAGATATCATTTTCTATTGCCCGGGCGCCAGCCTTCCTATAGGCAATCCTAAAAAAATCTCCGAATAACTCAAAACCAAACAAAAAGAAACGGCAGTGATAAGAAACGGTAAGATATAGTGATAGACGATAAACGACTTGGTCTGAGAGAAATCCAAAGAGATCCAAAAAGGCAACGGCTAGTTCAGTCCTTGTGATAGAGTGGGAGGTTCGAATAAACATTTGGCTAGATTTTCTTTAGATGTTCAAATCGAAACAATTGGTTTATTGCCGACAACATGAATCTAAACAGATCTGAGCTAAATGTTGATAAAATGACAATTACTACTAGTAAAGATTACAACAAAATGCATCAGAGAATTTATATAAAAAAAGTAAGGAAAATGTCCCCAACATATAACATAATCAAATTAGGGAGATACATATAAATTTCCAGTTGTTAAGAACAACAACAATAAGTGTCAAACTTATACACAGAAGGGTTCAAAATTACATCAAGGTCGGGAGGATACGAGAGAAAACCTGTCGAAAATAGGGTTGCAAAAGAGGGGGGGGGCATTTTAAAAGGGGCACTAAATGATTAGAGGGTAACGACAATAACAAGAACATAATCAATATAAATGAATATACATTACACAGATAAATGCTACTGAATCAAAAGAGACAAAAAAAACGGATCAATAATTTACATTACATATTTCTAAAGTATAGGCATTTTCGTCACTCAGAATAAAAGGAGAATTCCTGAATTAATTAGGTCGGGAAGCATTATTCGATCCCACCTTACGATTATCTGAGACGCTCCGCTTCTCTATTACTCGACGTTTCTCTACAAAAACTTTTTACTGGCTCGCAGCTACAAAGGCACTGTACGTGCGAACTGATGTCCACTGACGGACTTTGTGGTCATCTCGTCCTGGGCTTGTCCATACTGGTGATAAAAGATAACCCTTGAGATAAAATGAAAGGAAAATTACCTGTTTATGTAGCGAATTTCAAGGTAATTCTCTTGAGTATGCCCGAACCCGGCACTGACCGTATCATTGATCAACGAGATGAATGAATTCTTGAGTTTCCCAACTCAGGACCGCAAAAATTCTCACAATAATGCAAAAAAAATGAAATAAAAGAGACAAAACTGCGTCTTTGCAGACGCACCTGTCAATTAGGTATTTTCAATTCAACCACCAGCCAACTTAACTTCGTTGATTGCTGAGGGGAAAACAATGGATCAAATTCATGGGATTCGG
Source organism: Andricus grossulariae (assembly GCA_011634705.1). Classification (NCBI taxonomy): domain Eukaryota; kingdom Metazoa; phylum Arthropoda; class Insecta; order Hymenoptera; family Cynipidae; genus Andricus; species Andricus grossulariae. The sequence goes on from JAABKJ010011013.1 coordinate 4,763, forward strand.
TCGATTTTTGCCCTATTTTGCTAATATCTTCGTAAAAACAAATATTTTCTATATAAGTGTATTCGAAAAATAGTTTATATTTTTTGAGAACTATTTAAGGACATAATAAAATGATAATAATTATCATTCATTGCGAAGATATTAAAAAAATAAAGCTTCGTCCCATGCATTTGGTCCCTTGTTTTCCCCTCAGAAATCAACGAAGTGAAGTTAGCTGGTGGTTGAATTGAAAATACCTAATGATCAGGTACTCTAGGCAGCCTCTAAAATTAAGAAATATAACTTTCAAGGATTCAAAATCTCATTTTTCTCGAAAACGAAGCAAAATAGGAATAGCAATTCACAGTTTAAAATTGTTCCCCTTTCTGAAGTCTATGAAAATTTACCCTTACCAGATGTAGATCTTGTTCATTTAAACAAAAATTTTCAAAAATAAATATGCCTTTAATAGATTTTTGACACACAAGTGTTTCACCCGCCTTTTGTTGTGACTTCGTCGTGCCCTGTGGCCACCTATCTCAGGATCGTGAGACGTTGCCATAGAAGTGATTTACCGCTTATCTACTGGCAGCCAGTACCATTTTCATATATATCAGTTGCTCCCAGTGCGACCACGCGGTGGTTTATAATTGAGAACTTACTATTCTCGGTTGGCTGAATGGTATCCAGCATTCTCTTTTCAGTTCAGTTTCGTCTTTCGTGCCGGGCATTTGTGATGCGCTATATTATTTAAAGTGGTGTTGATTATCGGTACGGGTTGCGACGCATGAATTCTAAAGTCTCACTGCTTATCACTGTGAACCTATCGTAATTTTCGTTTGAAAATATTTGTGTAATGTCATGAAGTGGAACTTTCTTTATTTGCTACCAAAAAATATTGGATAGGGAATTGACGACAGATTGAAGCTTTGAGAAATAAAATACAATGACTCTTTATTATTATTTTTATTCACAAAGTACTTTTAGAATTCTAAGCCGACATTGAATAATGACAAATGTATTATATTTTAGCTTTACAGTTGTTTAAATTGAGTTACTGATGTGGAGGATTGTGGTTTACACGAGGGCGTACATGTTCTATTTCAAAACAACATATAATGGGGTGGTGGGGTCCTACTCGAACTTCCCTGATTTCAACTCGAGTCAATGGCGTAACCGTGCTGCTTTCCATGTTTATTTTCACCCGTCTTTTGCTGCTATTATAAATTCCAGCAAGCAAGTTACTACTCTCCAATATGGCAAAGACGTCACCATCATATGTTGATAATACAATTTGTTCATGGTTATTAATGCGCACTAACTCACCATTTGCTACGAATAAATGAATTCGTTTAATAGTAGGAAAAGTGTATTTTCGAAATTCGAATAGCCGGTGCGGATTCTTATTAGGAATAAGCCGAATAAATTCAATTTCTTCGACATCATATCCAGACCCATCAGAAGAAGGAAGCCTGGTAGATGCAATGCACCTGGCAGTAGGAGATCTGGATCTGACCTGAAGTGGTGTCCAGGTAGGAGGAGACCGCCTGTCCGGAGAATAAGGTCTGACAGGCAAAAGAGATCTGTCAGAAGAAGGAAGCCTGGTGCGTGGAGTAATATACCCGGTAGTAGGAGATCTGGATCTGGCACGAGTTAATGTCCAGACTGGAGGAGACCGCGTGTCCGGAGAGAAAGGTCTGGTAGGCGGATGAGATCTATCAGGAGAATCAGGTTCATCAAAAGAATTAAAAGGTCGGCTACGAGGAACACCAGGAATAGGCTCGTCATTTGGTAAACGCTCGAAGTTTGAACTTGACTCTGTAAGAAGGATCAGAGAATTACATTTTTCTACATTCTTATTATTTCTTAAAGTGACGTTGGACTACCATGAACTCCTTTTGGCGAAACTGAGGCAACAAATGCTAAAAGTAGATATATCATTATTTCGTAAAAGTGTAGTACAATTTTTAAAAATAGAAAAAACAGGTTTTTTGTTTATTGCTACGAACCTATATGTCTGATAGCAAAAAAGTTTAGCTAAAAAATGTAGGTTTCGGAAATATCTACAAAGAAACGGGTCGCATGTTATGATTCGTTCATTTGGTTACTTAGGAAAAAAATAAAAACCATTCAAAACTGTCTTTTTTTATATATTTAATTATTATTGCAATAATGAAGCAACACGTTTCAAACTTTCAGAATATGTAACGTGTATATCACGTGTTCAAATTGCAAACAGTTTTAATATCTCAGCAACAAATTTCTGTATCAAGATGTTTTTTTTTTCAATTTGGACTAGCTTTCCGTGCTGGTTCCAAATCTGTTGGTTGCTTTTCAAGAACATTATATATTACGCATTAAGTTTAAGACTGTTTCATTTATTTTCTCTAATTTTGCCATTAATTTATTGTTTATTAGATTGACAATGATATATACCTTATTCTTTTCGAAATTTACATCTGAAATATTACTTGAGGAGAAAATGTCAAAAATACATCAAATATTCTCTGATAATCACAGCTACACAAAAAAAATCTTTTTTCGTGTCTGGAGGTTAGACCATGTTCACTATATATTTTTGGGGTCGCTGAATCCGAATCCGAGGTCCAAAAAACCCCAGCATGTCAGGGTTTTGACATTAGCCGTATATTAAACAAAAATCACTTCAACCCATAAACCCTATTTACTCCACACAAAAAAAGGTTTATAGGACCGTCGGCATTAACGCTACCGATGTACACCGCGAGGAGGTTGCACGATCGGATTTTGTATATCATATAGTCCTTACAAGGGCTTTTGGCAAAAAAAAATTGAATTTGTGGAATGCTTACCGAAAATAAATGTGATTTACGCTTTCTATCTTCTTTCGGTGTATCTCGCTTCAACACCTAACAGAAATGTGCCATCATATTTTCATCCCACCTTCCTTAAAATCGAATTTTCATGACTTTTATATCTTGGTGCAAGCGTTCGCCTTGCTCTTCACTAAAATCACCTAGATTATCTGGAAAATTTTCTAGATATGCATGCGAAAAATGTAATTTCAAATTCATCAGGCATCCTAGCTTCTTAAAATCTTCAACCATTTTAGCAACAATCTTTTTATACTTTGGGCTTTTGTTATTTACTAAAAAGTTCTGTGCCACATCTTTAAAACTAAGCCAGCCTGCTTTCTCAAGTCGATTCATTATACCAATGAAATTTATATCTTTGAACATAGTGCGAATTTGTGGTCTGTCGAATACTCCTTCTTTCAACTTAGCCTCAGAAAGTTTTGGAAATTTGGATTGAAGGTTTTGAAAACATGCCCCTAATTTATCAAGGGCTTGGACAAATTGTTTCATAAGACCAAGCTTTATATGCAACGGAGGAATGAGAATTTTCGATGGATCCACAAGAGACTCATTGATGATGTTATCAGAACCTGGAGTTAGCGATGATCTTACTGGCCATTGTTTCGTCTTGCTGTAGTGATTTTCTCCATTTCTACTATCTCACAAACACAAATAGCAATGATATTTGGTGAATCCTGACTGTTGTCTAAGCAGCTTGGTTATTATTTCCAAATCTCCGCATATTAGCCATGAATGCTTTTCATACTGAATTTTCTGTAAAAGTATTTGCATATTCGTATATTTCTCTTCCATGACAGTTGAATGAGCAACAGGTACAGGAGCAGCTGATTTATGTGACCCTCGAAATCGGTAAAAAATACTAAAGATGAATCTTCTTCCTTCATAAAAAATTTACGGAATTCGAAGTCTTGGTTTCGATAAATAGAAACTTTTGTTTTAGGTTCTAGAAGATTTTCCTTTTTCAGAAAAGAAGCCAAAAGCTCAGAACCATATTTTGGTAAATATAAATCTCTAAGGAGATCATTCAACTCAAATTGGGATATCAATGAAGGAGTTGAAGGTACTTTTTCACTTGATGGAGCATTGTTATATACAATTTTGGTTATGTTTCTTATGTTGATGCCTCTAATATCATTTAAGCAAAAGTAACACTCCTCTGCGCTACTACGTTTTTTGCAAATTGCTGGAGTGATGAATTTGGAGTTCTCTTTATTTTTTCCGCCTTCTATCGATACAACACCTTTTCGAACGAGTTACAAATAACACGGGGAACCCAGCTATTAAGTTGATCAATCTTTGAATTGAAAATTTCTTTGTATAAGTTGCAAATATTATCGTCAATCGTTTTTTGCAAAGATTTCACTTCATATTGGAAACAAACGTAACAAAAATTGTCATGATTCGCATTACAATCGTGTGATTGCGAAACCTCGTGTCACTTTCGTGTGGCATTAAATTCCAGGTTAGCCAAGTCACCAACTAATGTGAAACTGCGGTCACTTGATGACGACGCAGTAGCAGTAATTGTTAAATAAAAAATTGTCTCCCCTCCCCTCTTGAAGTAAAATAAATTTCTTTATTTTTTGAAAATGTGTAGAAAAATAGCACCTATCGAATAGATTTTATCCCGATGCCCGATAAGAAGAATTTGAAGGAAGATGGAGGAAGGGAGAGTTATTATGAATAAGCATACCGTCTTTTTGAAGCCACTTTTATGCAATTTAATGATAAAAACTCGTTTTGCCGCTAAGTGTACTTGATAGCACAACTCTTGTAGAGGAAAATCACCTACTTTAGTTGATATTCTATTGGCCAAAAATGTAGAAATTACGTTGAAAAATAGTCAATTTTTTAATATGAAATGAGTTTTTATGAAAACTAATAATTATTTTGGGCTGAAGTTTTGCATACTTTTTAAGAGTGGCAAGGGACATTTTTTATAGAATTTTGAAACTTGTTTGATTATTGCAAAAATAATTCAATATTTGAAAAATTGCAGTTTCGAATGGCGCCTGGACTAAGTGGGCGGGCCTGGCTTTTTGCATATGGCGCCCCAATTTCGAGGCGATAGTACTGAGGAGATTGAAATAAGTTTGCTCATTTCAGACCATTTCAAGTAGTGTTTGATAAAAGAGCAATTATAGGAAGTCAGATTACGTGAATTGCGTCAGACAAATTCTCATTTGCGGAAAGCTTGAAGAAGTTTTTAAAATTAAAAATGTATTATATTATTATATTCACCAATAGACTTTAGGATAACTGCCAAGGATAAGAGCAAAGTACTCGTATCTACAATTCTCATTTTCACATGTAAAGAAAACATTAATTAATGTATTGCTGAAGAATTTGATTGAGAGTGTAACTAATGATTATTCTCATGCTTCGTTGGACTGTATAATATACATTATAGTCGTTATCTCTTTGTTTGTACAGACCTCAAGATCATACTTCTGTGATATTTACATTTCATTAATGATTGCGTAGAAAAAAATTTGATCTATACCTTATTCTTTTAGAAATTTACATCTGAAATATAACTTGTGGATAAAGTTTAAAAAATACTTCAAATATTGTCTGGTACTTTTGAAAAGAGAAAAGATTATTTTTCTCTAGAAAAATACGAAACATGTAAGAATATTATGTAATGCGGGACTTTTATTTCAGACCACGGATTTTATTCTTATCGCTTAAATTTGTTATTCTTATCGCTACCATGATGCAATTTCATTGAATAAAAGCTCATTTTTATGAAAATAGCACTTTCTAAAACTGAGAGTGTATCCAATTTTTGATTACCTAAAATCGTCAGAAGATAATTTTAAAGAGTTTATATGAAGCAATAATATATATGCAATTAAAAGAACAGGTTTAAAAACCACCGCAGACTCTCACTACCCAGTAAAAAAAGTTGAATAGATATAATGCGAAAACGAATTCAGGGTAGGTTTGCTGTATTCGATTTGCTGCCATTATCGAATTAGACCTTTAAATTCAATCCTGCAATGCATTAGCCTCTATTCGGCCGAGTTTATTTTATGAAAAGGGAAATTATAAGTTTTTCTGGGTAGCAATGAGTATAATTATGTAAAATAAAGTTGCCTGAATACATTCGTGAGAGCGATATTAATTATTTAACTGAACGGAGTGATATTAACCAAACTTTGATACCAATTCGGCAATACACATGATTTGACAGACTCAATTCTGCAAGGTGCAGGGCGATGAACGCGGTGGGTTACCAACT
>JAABKJ010011014.1:0-10840 GCA_011634705.1 Andricus grossulariae
CGCCTGTTTGTTTCTTGTCTTCCTTGTCAGCTTGTCTTGGATTTCCGTCCTGCGACTCTTCACTCGAAATGAACTCATAACACTTAATTTTCGGTGCTAGCTCGGACTATTACATTCATGTTTCGGCGTGACCTCTGACTCCATCATTATGAATTAACTCGGGTTCCTCTGAACTTCAGGTAAATGTAATATAAATCAAATGATGTAATCTAATTATTATTAAAAGCTGGGATATTGGCTTAAGGGTAGCGTTCTTAACCGCACTGTTGCCTAATTCGTAGGCACGAAAGCTGGCCAACGAAAGCTGGCTTGATCAACACCAGAGAAGTGCCTAAGATGGTAATATCACACTTCCAGAGCAGGCTGTAGCCAGTACCGTGCTTCGATGAAGACACTCCAAGTTCAGAAAGCCTCTACATCGGCGTTCCATTTTAATCTGGAAGCCCAAGTTTTTCTGAGAATTTGGCAATACCTTTTTTTTAAGGTCCGTTTTCAATACATGCACATTTTGGGTTTCCACCAGCGGTATTTCAAGATATCTGTATGTTTCTGCATTACCATGATGCTGAATGGTATTTCCGTATATGAGTTGAACATCCTGATCGTCGCGCGATGATCAAGTTTCTAATCTTCCTTGGTGTGGGTGGACGCAGGCGCACTTGTCCAGTCCGAAGCTCATGCCAATCGCTATAGAGTACCAATTCACCTATTTTCTGCCTCTTCTGGTCTGCGGGTCACGTAGGTATCCAAAGCTTTTGCCTCGGAGCACAATAGATAGAGGCATCCACGTGGTTTAACTATCGCACTCCATACTCGCTTGATAGATGTTGATATCCTATCTTTGAGGATGCCAGTGAATAGCTTATAGCTGGTGTTTAGGCAAGCTATAAGCCTGTATTTTTTGATTTTATCTGGCCTCAGCGTTAAAAAGTTCTCAGTTCTAGCGATAAAATTTTTCGCTTCTTCAGCAGTAATTAGTGGAAACTCTTCCTCTGGACCTTATATCCTCTTCCTTCGGCAATAGTTTCGAAAGGGTGATATATCTGAAGCGTCTTCATTTAGCTGATAAGTATCTTCATATACTTGTTCCAGAATTTGAATCTCTTCTCGACTAGGCTAATTTTTAACAGCACGTGACGTTTTATCGAACAGCCGAGAAGGGTGTGTAGAAAGGTGGAGTTCTTCTCAATCTATTTTACTCACCGTTCAAGGCACTGTTTTGCTGTTGAAAGAGACCTTATTGTTTGCGTCTAGTGCAGCTTAATGGTCAGCCGTTTGCACTTGTTCAGCGTGTGACTTGGTTTCCTTGAGTTTCGAGCAAGTGCCCTAACTTTTGGAATGAATTTGTTATCCAATGTTATGTAGCCAATCATGTTTTGATTATCTAATGCATGCCATCTCGTCGTTTCAATTTCGAACTGAAGCTTCGCAATATTCTCGCGAGTCTTACTCGGGCCGAGAAGAGAAGCAAGTCTTCTGAGAGAAAGTGTATAGAAATAATTATCAGCTAATTGAAGACGTTTCAGATATATCACCTTTCGTAACTTTTGCCAAAGGCAAAGTTTGCAGGCTTAAGAGGCTGAAGAAGTGAAGAAATTTATCGCTAGAACTAAGAACTTTTGAGCACCATGGCCATAGCTTGCTTAATCATCAGCTATAAGCTATTCACTGGCATCCTCAAAGAAAGGATATTAACATATATCGAGCCGGTATACCATCCAACATCTTGGCAATGGAGAAATATATACATATCTTGGAATATCGCAAGCGGAAACTCAGAAACACTTGGACATGTTCTCAGTGGATGCTCAAAGTATGCACGTCACGGGTACATAGAGAGACACAATGTGTCTCTAAAAGTGTTGTATTAATATCTTAGGCACTTCTATGGTATTCATCTACTGCTCATCATGCCACACGCATGGGAGCTTGAGTACCTTGTGGAGAATGATCAGTGTAAAATCTACAGCCGCTGGTAATATCACGGCAACGGAGGAAGAAAGCAGGTGAAACATGTAGCACATTTTTTTGAGCTGAGCAGGCTGTACCAAGGCTACAATGTCTGTCTTGTAGTTCTTATAATCAGCTGTCTCGAAGGTATAAAAGCTTCATCACTCAGCCAACTCAACAAGATTCCGGCTTACCAGCGCCAGGCTCATTCCATCGCGAACCGGATGCGGAGGCTGTTCTTCTGGGATCTCTTCATCTGGTCCGTTAACACTGCTCCTCATTATATTCTATAAAGAATGATAGCTCTAAAAAAGTATTCAGAGGTGAAATTTTTGATAATCAACTATCATCTCTGCCGCGTAAGATGAGAAGCTTAGCATCTGAGCAGGGACCATTATCAGAACTATATATATATATATCAAAAGAAGCTGAAATGGAACAACATAATTCTGTATTTATACCGACCTGCCTGCAAGGAACAGTGTTTTACGATGTTGTCTCACCTAAATTTTCCGCTTTTGCGGGAATATAATGTAAACAAATTCTTTCTCGGTTAATAATGGAAAGCAAATAACTCTCAATGATATTATTATGACTAGAAGATAACGGTTACATCTTAGGAAATGAAAAAGGTGAATTATATGAGACATTGTTTCTAACGTTTACTCATGGAACATATACTTTATCAATGTGTAGTCCTATTGAATAGAAATTATTAGGACAAAGATTTACCAAGGGGCGGACTGAAATTTCTTGCGGGAACAATTGAGGTTAGGAATTATTACCTCTTTTAATACCAACGAAGCAATTGTTCTCTAAAACTAGAAAGCACCGGAAGTTTTAAAATGGATTGATTGAATGACACTGTTGCTATTTACAATATATTTTTACCATTAACAATTCATAAATCTTTTTTCTGTTTTTACAGAAACATCACCAAGTCTGCCGTTGAAAAAAAGGCATTATATGCTAGATGTTGGGACGAGTAGTGAATGCGCGAATCATGAAGGTAAATTTAACTTATTATGGAAATTTATTAGAAGAAATTTTGTATTGGCATTCAGGTTAATGAATATATATATATATATATATATATGTGTGTGTGTGTGTGTACGTGTACATATCATTCTACATTAAAATTTGATGATGTTTTGATAATGATAATTATTAATAAAAAGCGAGTAACTCCTAATAATATTATCATGATTAAAAGATAACGGTTAGCTCTTCAGAAATAAAGAAGGAATATTATATGGGACATTGTTTCTGACGTTCACCAATCAAAGATGAAGTTGGGCAATGTGTATTTCTATCGAATGGCAATTATTAGGACAAATGTTTACCAAAGGGGAGACTCCAACTTTCTGCGGGAACAATTGACATTAGAAATGACTACCTCTTTCAATATCAATGAAACAGTTATTTTCTACAGGTCGAAATTAAAAATATATATACATGATTTAAGCTTCATTTATAAAGGTCTAATAATCATCATTTCAAAGAATGTTTATGATAATAAATTAACGCAGACGACGAATCTCGTATTTCTAACTTCACAAAAATTTCCATTCCCTGATAAACATCTTTTATGATTACTCAGCAAACATGTAACAGTTATTCGTGTCCGTGGCCCACATTTGAAGAGTATGATGTGCTTCTGATTTGGTGAATCCAAAAGGAATTTAGGAACAATTCACCCGATTCGGCGATGAGTTGCACGCAAGATCTCTAAACCATGATTTTGCTGGACAATCCTTGAATTTTGAAGCTACATGATTCTTTGAGCGTCCAATAAAATTAGTTCAATGCATAGGCATATTGAACGCCAGCATCTAAACTTTCAAGCGGTTTTTATTCTAATGTCGTAGAATTAGTTTCACCACAGATATTTGAAAATAAGTATTTACTGCATGATAATATATTTTTATTTAATTGCCATTCAACAACAGAATTCTTATTGTGTTTGAAAATTCTGATAAACGAATTCACAATATAAACTTCTTTTCCTTACAAGTTTCTTCTTTTTGGCAAAGTCGCTTATTCTTATCTCAAGGATTATATTCTGCCGAGAAAAAAAATTATTGATTGAAAAGTCACGATTCTGTGCAGTCGCTGTATCATTATTTTACTTCAGAAATATCTCAACCAAAAATAACATTTTTTCAAATCCGGAGTCAAATAAAATACATGTAACTATTAATTTAATTGAAAATCCAGTGTATTATGCTTCCTAAGGCTTCTTTCTTTCTGTGTTAAGAAAAAATGGGAAAAAGAAGTACTTTTACAAACTGTTTATAAATTCCCCTGAATTATGCCCGGAAAATGTCTCGCAAAATGAAAAATAGCAAATGAAATGAATGAATTACAAGAGATACATTTGTTTGTCTAGGCAATTTAGAAATTGTGCAAACAATTTTTATTTTTTTTTTTAAATATACCATAGCAAACGAAGTAATTCAAGTTTTAAGCCTGCAGTTCATTTTGTAAGCAAGAAGATCAGTTTACCACCAAAGAAGACGAATTTAAAACAAAATATATAAATTTGCAATAATATTGTTGAAATGTTATCTGAAAATGATAAATTTTCAATTAGTAGTCGAATGGGATAATTCGCAGTTGAAAAATCCATTTTCAACAAAGTATGTAAACTTTCAATCAGAAAGATGCATCTTCAATAATTAAATTAATTTTTAGCGCAGCAGGTGCACTTTGAACCTTTTTTTGGCCAATCAGTCGAAAAGGGCGCACGATCCTAGCACTGTACCTTTTCTTGGACTGTTAACTGATGATACCAAAAAATTATGATATCAGCTCAAGACCGCTTTCAAAAGAGTAGACTAGGGGACGTATCAATTCAAATTTTTAATGTTGCAGTCGATCATTGCCCTTTACGCACACTCATTAGGTGTATACTTCTTCTTCAAATTCAAGGTGAAAACCTCGAAAACTGTGATTTTGTTTCGTTTTTGTTTAGTATATTTCCAAGATGTGATTCTTCGTAAACATTCTGCCTCAGTTCGCAACTGCTCATTAGGACAGTACAAAATAAAGCACATGCGTTATATCATTTCCTTGGTTGTTGATTATTTCATACCTTTTTTTTTTGTAGTTTAAGATGATTTGAAGAACTTTCCTTCACCCATTTTTGTTGTTACATACGTAGTTTAACTTGAATGTTTTAATCAAGTTAGTAGATCCTTTTGTGAGGAACAATTTGTCGGTAAATATTTCATCTTGAATTACACAGTCTTGCTGAACTAGAATCGGTGGTCAAAAATGGCTGTCTTTACCAAAATTATTCTTTCCCTTCAGACCTCAAATTTGTTACAGAAGAAACTCTCATCAGCTAATTTTTTTGAAGGTTGTCATGTTGCCAGACAACGAAGTCAGACAGAAACCGAAGTAGAAAACATTACTTCTCAATCAATGAATCCAAAAACATTGAATTTTTATGAAATCAGCGTGACTCCATTTTCACATGAAACCAATATCTTCTATTCAAAATAAGAATTGCATTATTATAATGATAATAATGAAAAATCGAAGATGGTATCATAAGGGACTGGAGGCCATGGCAGTTCTTTTCTTTTGCTTTTGTGCAATCTTGAAGCATTCGGGAGTCTTTCATAGGTGTGTTTACTCGAGTGAATTGTTGCTCTGAGCGTAGATGTTCTCGTCCATTTGGCCCAGATCCGGTGTGGATCTTGTAATCGTTAAAGTACTGATGTGCTCGTCCAATTTGGACTGACTGACTGACTGATTCGAACTGACGGAATTATTATTCAAATAGTTAAATTTTCAACCTGAAAAAACATTTTCTACAAAATAGTCGCATGCTGAAAATTTTCATAAAATGATTTTCGAAATACTTGACTAAAATGTATGACATTCTTTTTGAAGATAATTATAATTTCATACTACTTGTCCAACATGATTCTAAAAAAAACTGGAGGTACGGTGTCCCAGTTATGAAATGTAATAAGTTAATAATATGCATTGGTATTGAAACAGACGTATTTTCACTGTCTTGTTTTCATAATTAAAGAAATGCGCGTTCTATAAAAAATTTATTATTGAACATGTGATTAAAACTTGTGTAATTTTTCCATAAATTGAATTTGTTCATTTTTTATGTTATTTTTCACGATTTAAACCAAAAATACGCATCCTAGCGCAAAGTGCTTCAAAAGAAATGCGCAGATACAATTCAGGCAAGAAGTTTTGTTGGATTCAAAGTTATCGTACCTTGCGTCGTTTTTCCCAAAAGTTATTCTTTTAATTAGAGTGTATTCTTATACACAAATTTGTAGATCTTCTGTGTTTGAAATATTTTGGTCCCTTCATTTTTTTTCGTGTTCCGTGTCGTTTTTCCAACAATTCCATTTCTTTATTTTCCGTCTTACATTTCACGATTAAAAGAACATCGACTTGTACTATCAAAAAATGAATGATTACAAATTTGTAGATCCTTTCTGGGTGAACAACTTATGTTGATTACCTTTCTTTCTTACCTTCTGTCATTTAAAAAAAAAATATATATTTTTTATATTTTTAACGATAAAAATAAAAATTGCGCGTTCCATAAAAAAATGATCAATAAAAAATTTGCAGATCTGTTTTTAATACACAATTTTTTTCATTCAGCATTTGTCGTGTCTTGTACAATTTGGCCGAAAAATTGATTTTTTTATTATTTTTGTTGCTGTCAAAATTTGAATTTTGGATTTTTCAGGAAAATACAGAAAGCTGTTATGATCTCTTAGGGCTTTCAAAAAACAAAATTTTTCTTTTCTTGTATTTTTGCATAGCGTGCATTATTTGGGTTCAAATGTGCAAATTCATTTTTTTCAATTTTGTAAATGCGCTAACTCTAGAACCTTTTCTTTTATGGAAAAAAAGGCATCTGGAGAAATTTGTTGTATTTTTGATAAATACATATTAAAAATCTACATACACACAGGCATACACTTAGAAACACAGGCAGACGCACAGGCACACAAGCGGACAGATAGACACATTCGCGAAAACCGGTTAATCGGGTTTAGGGGGTCTCAAAACGTGGAAATTTGACCAAATCCCAAGGGTGACGGGGGAATTAAATTATGGATAATGATGTCAATATGAAAGGGGATAATTTCATATGTATATAAAGTCCATACATCCATTTTTCATATATTCATGTAATAAACATCAATAATGGGACAAAACTGAAATAGGTTCTAAGTCTCATTTGCAAAATGATGTTGTGTTTTTAGATACTGTTCCTTGACATCATAATAATTATTATCTAAAAATGTCACTAAAATTAACTAAATATGATTAACTTTTATAATTAATGTGTCCAATGTTCTTTTTTTTCGACAAGATTTTTTGGTAAGTCTTATTCGACAGTAAAAATTGAGTAAAAAGGTATTTGCCAAAGAATTGGATATAATAAACCTGTTCGTTTCATAGAGTGGGGGGGGGGGCAAAGGTATTAGACATGAATCTTCTGTGATGTTGTGTTATCTGTCAAAATAACAAATTTTCATACTGTAAGTATTGCCATTAATGTTGAAAACGTTATATTTCTGCTAGCAAATCTTCCATTTTTTCGTTATCAAAACTGTTTTCTGCATAATTATTCTATTACAATGTGAATTTACAAGCTTTTAGTTAGTAACACTATCTTTTCAATAGAATAGATCAATTTGATGCAAAAAAGAATTAAAATTGTTAAGTAATAGCGATGTTATGAGCAAAGTCGCCTTTGCCCCACCAGCCGGCGCTGCCCCTCCTTAACCTATTATAAAATAAAGTGCCAATTTTATTTTTCATTATTACTATAATATTTGTTTATCATTTTCCAATAAATTTTATTCCCGGCTACCCTGACAAATATATCATTTCAATAAATTTATAATATTACAAATCATAATATGCGTTTTTATTGAAACATACGTATTTTCATTGTCTGGTCTTTATAATAAAAAAGTGCGCGACATATAAACGAAGACAATTTTGTCATTATGCACGTAATTGAAACTTGTGTCGTTTTTTCCTGAATTTATTTTTTTCATTGTCAACGTGATTTATTACGAATCAAACCAAAAATACGGATCGTAGCATAAAGTGGTTCTGAAAAATTTGAAGATATAATTTTGGCGAAAATTGGTATTAGTTGAACTGTAATTGTAGGTTGTGTCGTTTATCCAAATGTTAATCTTTCGCCTGTAAGTATTTTTTTGTCCAACTTCCCTTAAAAACGCGCCATTGCATGCACGTGAAGCAGGCATAATGTGGCTGCTTCCAACCGAGTGACGTTCGCACTTGCGCACTCCGCCGCCGGGCCAAAATGAAACTTTACGCCTGCTACATAAAACTTTTCGCCCACTAAACATGCACTGCACCCCGTAAGTGAGAATATTCAAGAATTGATATTTATATCTGAAAAAATTGTATTGCTAGACCCTACAGTCTCTCTTCTGTGAAGTACGCTATTTCTTCCTTTCACCTATAATCTAAAATTGTCAAGTACACCAAACATCCTCTATCTGCTTCGCATGCTTGTTTTCAAGGAGGGTAGGACAAAAAGTATGGTGTGTATCAAGGGCGTACGGCTATTTTGACGAGTGTGACTGCGGCCCTCGCTTCGCTCGGGCAGCAAATTCACACTCGTCAAAATAGCCTTCTTTACGCCCTCGATACACAATATGCTATTGCGCCGACGTGAACTGAGCCACTCTCGTATTTCAGCTAGCTTACTTTATTCGCGCTCAATTTACGCCCTCTGGTGTAACCGGGTCCAATGAATACATTAATAATAAAAATATAGTAACCCCAACTATTCTTTTTCTTCAGTGTACTCATGTATTCTGACGCGCTGATTACGAAAATTATAGTGGAAATTGACGCAAATTTGATTCTGATGGTAAAAACCATTTTAAAAACCCATAAAAGTCATGGTTTCCCACGTTTATCTCGAGAATCATTTAAAAAATTTCAAAAGTTGCAGACCTAGTCAAAATACACATTTTATGTTGAGACTTTAGAAAGGGGTAGAGGTTTGACCAAAATTATTTATGTGGCTAGCCAAAGGGGTGCCTTTTCGCCTCCTACGAGACGTTGGGAAGGGGAAGGGGTTTGGCCAACATTATTTCTGTGGCCAGACAAAGGGGTGGTCCCCCTACGAGAAGTTGGAAGGGGAAAGGGGTTTCATCAACATTATTCTATGTCCAGACAAAGAGGCCAGTGCAGAAATTTTGAAAGGGACCAAGTAGGGCTCTGACGAGTTTTCCCTAATTCAAATCGGACTATAGTGGGGCGAACTAGTGGGGGCCCTGTCGATAACGTAACGCTTTGACCGCGAGGGCCCTACTAGACTTTCCAGTAGTGTTCTAGTAGGGGTCGCCTTTTCACAATTCTACCAAAAAGAAATGACCCTGCGAGATTCTTATGGGGGTATTTGTTCATTTTAACAAGATTTGATTGACATATTATTAGAAATTGTCTACTAGTATGCAAATCTGATCTAGTATAAGTATGTCTCCAAACAATTTCAAATAATATGCAGTAAGACGAATGCCCTGTAAGTCATATATAAAATTTCCACAATATGTACAAACCTTTAACATTGGATTATTGTCTAAAACAGCCACATTTTTTCAACTTGCACACTTAAAGCACGTAAAATTACTCGAAAAAACTTTCAGTAATTCTTTTGCACTATATTTTCTAGAGAACATTGAAGATTAGAGGTTAGGATTATAGTACTCCACTAAACAATTTCACTATTTTTCGACGTTTAAAAATATGATTTATGTGATGTCTTCACTTCTACAAACTCACAATATATTTTTATACTCGCGATATGCATCCACGCTCAAAACCCTTAATAAATATTTAGTCAAATGTTGAAGATTTTGATCTCTTACGGACATGTGACCATGGGCAGTTTGGCAGGAAACTTCTGTCATGGCGTCGAACAGTGTGCACTGCGTCGCCTGTGGCGCGCAGCATTCAGGCGGCAATTCAAAATACGCGTGTAGTTTAATTTTGAAATATTTGAAGTGTTGGGGAGAAGGAAATCTCAAATTTGTTAACTGACCTAGTATCTTTCTACAATAAAATTCTTAAGCATAAAGTTTAAAAAATCCAATATTTATTGAAACATTTTAAATTATTTGATTAAATTTGAACATTCGAAAAACATCAGAAGGCAAACAAAAAGGGACAAAAACAAAAACAAAAGGGACGGAATTTTCGATATCAACACTTTTTTACACAATTAAAAAAAAAACTCATATTGAGTTGTTTTATGTTACAAAATAACTTTTGAAAGAGTTTCCTGCTGTGAAATCTTACAATAAATGAACACATAAATGTAGAAACAAAGTATAAACAACTTTAGTAGGTTAATATTGATCATATCCTCACACCGTTTCTTTAAATGCATTTTATAATGCAACTTGAAATAAAACTCTGAAAATAAAACAATAAAGTATATTTATTTATAATCTAAGTGCAATATATTTGAATTCAACATTCATTTATTAATAAATTAATAGATTTTCCTAACAGATTTTCCTTATTTAAAGCTAGAAATTGCCCACCAGAGCCTTATAGGGCCCCCATAAGTTTATTCTGGACTAAAAATTCTGGTCGGGGCCCTATCAGAACCCAACATCAAATAGGAAAAGATGTGGAAATTTCTGCACGGACCGAAAAATAATCGCAATAAATAATAATAATAATAATGATAATAGGCGGAGTGAGCCTGACGCTGGCAAGCCGGAATCTTGTTGAGTTGACTAAGAAATGAAGCTTTCATACTGCCAAGATAGCCTATTATGAGAACTACAAGATGGACTTTGTAGCCTTGGTATAGCCTGCTTAGCTCGAAAAGAAGTGC
>JAABKJ010011015.1:0-10840 GCA_011634705.1 Andricus grossulariae
AAGTCGCTTGAATGCACAACTTATCCAGACAAGTCATTTCCTTCTTGACCACGTCTAACTCTCCTCCCAACTGCTCATACACACACTGGTTTGAGTTGTATTTTATCTGCTCTATTTTAATCCTGCAAGTAGCTAAGGGAAACATGGTCCACGTCTATAGAGCCCCGAATGCAGTAGTAAGGTTTAAATACTATATTAGGCGACCTGGTTTCCTAAACAAACCGTAACTAACGCCAGATCCCAGTACCATGCAAACATCGGCACAGCTGCTTACGCCTCGACTTGTAAGTCTTTTATTCAGGACCATCCCTGGATCATTGTACGCGACTGCCTAATTAGTTGTTTAATAGTATTCAGCAGGAACCATCTGTACAGATCCTCTCTATCCGCAACCCAAGTACTCTCTCGTTGCTGGGTCACAAGCCCCATTCGGGTCAAAAATGTTACACAATCACGTAATTCCACCTAGGTTTTCATTATTAAAATAAAATTGAATGATCGGTTTACGCTTTCACTATATTTAATACATTTTTATCATTTCAAATCCATGAATATTTTTTGTTCTTTCACAGAAATATCATCAGGTATGCCGCCCAAAGAAAGGGACTTTCTGTCGAACTTTGGAATGAGGAGTAAACCTGAGAATCATCAAGGTAACCCTAGTTCAAATAGAAAAATCATGACAGCAGTTTTAAGTTATGGACAATCTCAAAATATAATAATAATCTCTCCAACGAGAAAATATTCTACACGCATGGAATATTGTTTCCAATGTTTTGGAGAAAAATTTTCACAGGAGTGTACTATACCGAAATTCAATTTCTTTATTGAGCACCATTCTTATTAGCTCTTTCCCTTTTGAACCATGCCGTTTCATAAGATATTTCTGCAGGATGAAAAAAGTATCATAACTAGTACTTTAGTAAGCGTATCTGAGTAGTCAATATAAGCCTTTAATTGTTTACAGCGATTTTTTTTCTATCAGAGGAAATTCATTATAGAAAATGATTATGTGGAAAACTATCTCTTAAAATCTCTAGTCACCTTTGGAAATATTTTCACTCGAGTAAAGTCTTTAAAATCTTCTGATATGTTTTGAAATTCGGTAAAATATTTGTCATCCTGATATCTCATATGGATGTTAAAAAAAACCTGAAAACTGAATTAAACTACTTTTTTTACAAGAAGGTGTTTTCTGCACTTACTTTGAAGTGATATCTCGTTCTATAGATTGATTAAAAAATCTTTCTTTTCATCCAGGTATTGATTCGCGGCTGAAGCATCACATGTGTTAAAATATATACAAGATTTCTTAAAGTTTCTTATAGATAACACTTGAATAGCTTTGAGATAACTCTCAACTAAATTTTCGCTCGCATTGCACTCATTTATCATAAGTTGTTGGTTCCACAATCCCACAAAAAAGTATCATGCGCGGGAGTTCAAAGTATGTTACCTATATGAAAATCACTTTTGCTTGGTATGAATTAACCTTTGGTATTGAAATCGTCTGGAGGCCTTAGGTCAGAGTTTTCCACGAGACGCGTAAATTTCCCCAGAAAATCAAATTTTTTGGGCATGAAATTACCCTTGATATTGAAATCATCTGATAACAGATCAAATGATTATATCTTCATGTATTTTGATGCGCTGAGTACGAATCTGAAGTTGAGTCTGAACTTAGATACGAAATTTCCCCAAGCCCGACAGGCTTTTTCCCGAGACGCGGATATTTCTTTAGAAAATCAGCTTTTTTGGGCATCATATTACCCGTAGTATTGAAATTGTCTACGAAAGGGTCAGATATGATAACCTCATGTATTTTGGTGCACGGAATATGAACCTAACATTATTTTCCCCTCAGGACCTCAGGGGTTTCCCCTAGATGCAGAAACTTTCGTAGAAAATCAGCTTCTTCGGATATGAAAATTCCCATGGTATTGAAATCATCTGAAAAGGGGTCAGGAATGATATTTCCATATCAGGATTTGTCCCTTTATGCGTAAAATTTTCTCAAGAAGGGGGTTGTCCATATATAGAATTACTCTAGGTATTTAATCCACTTTTTGGATGAATTCAATAGCAAGGTTAATCTCATACCCGAAAAAGTTGATTTTTTGGGAAATTTTCTGCTTCTATGTGGAAAGCCTGACATGCTAATAAGCAATTAATTTCAGATTTGTATTCAGAGCAACAAAATACATGAAGATATCATGCCTGACTTGTTTGCAGACGATTTCAATACCAAGGGTAATTCCATACCCGAAAAATCTTATTTTCTAGGAAATTCTTTGCATCTAGGGAAAATTCCTGACGTGCTCGGAAGAAACAAAAGTTAAATTCGTATTCAATGCCCCAAAATACATATACATAACATACTCTGATCTCTCGCGCATGGCGATGCTCATTAATACGCTTACTAGCGACACAGATTTACAGCTCTCAGTACACAAGCACACACAAATAATTAAGCGTTAAAAAGTAATTTGACGCACACACATGCCACAAAATTCAGAAATTAATCGCAAAGATACTGACACGCCTAACCACTTAATTGTCTACTTCAGGAAAAATGTGATTCTGTGTCTCTTGTTGCAGAGTTGGTTCCGCAGTTCGAATCTTCACCTCAGTGCGCCTCCATTCCTGGTGTTTCTCGTTCCGGAACTTCTTATTCTCCTGATATACATAATTCTCCTCGAAGGTCTCCTGCTAATGCCAACCCTCTTCTTCGTTCCAGATCTAGGTCTCCTCCTCTCGAGCCTCTTTTTCTTTCCAGGTCCAGGTCTTCTCCTGCTCGAGATTCTTCTTTATGCATACTTGGATATACCCTCGAAAATCTTAAATCTCTTCGGTTTGTACCCAACACGAATCCAAACCAGCGATTCGAAATTCGAAGATACACTTTTCCTCGCGACAAACCAATTTTTATGAAAGGAAAGAATCAAGTGCTTGAGCCGATTCCAAACGATGAACAAAGTGTATTATCAACGTCCAATGGTGATGTCTTTGCAATTATAATGGAAAACACTAAAACACTTCGTGGAATATATGCAGTGAGATATGAACATCCAGCACAGTTTGAGTCTCGGGTAAAGATAAACATGCACAGTGGCGCGTATGAAAATATGACACCGCAAGAAACAAAAGACTGTCCCTTAGGCCAAAATCGCCGATTTTCAAAGAATTTTGAAACAGTAGCTGTAGACGACTTTCTTCTATATCAATAACTCATTTTAACGGAATGTTAAACTATGATTTAATATTGTTTGTTATCCGAAGAATAATCAAAATGTTCTACTGAACTGCTTATATATATATATATATATGAGGGTTGGAATAAAAATGGCATTAATAATTTCTTTTCTTTGTTTCATTCTGAAGAAAATCCTTACAAGTACAATCCGATGTACCTCGTATTAGCGATTATATCGCAAATTCACAAAAACATATTGTTTTCCCTTCAGGATGTTGTAGATGTACCGTCAGTAGTCCCAACGGATAGTCACCACTTCTTGAGTGAATCGTGCAAATCGTGTCAAAAGCAATTTTATATTTTTCAGGTATGTGAATACTCGAAAAACAGTTTGAAAATGTGAGGCATCAGCATCTTATAAAAAATTGCATTTATCGGTTAAACTATGCAAGATCCGAAAAAAAGTTGAGAATAAAATGTTTACGTCAATAGTTATATTGACTAGTAGTATTGCATAGTTTTATTTTATAGTTATATACAGTGTAGCTTTTGTGTTGGTTATGAAAATAGTAATAATAATTAAAGAATTTAATTTCCAAAATATCTATTTATTCATAAAAGCTCATTCTATTCCATAAAATGTACTCTACAATCTTTATCGTTACATTTTTACTGAGTATTATTAAGCCAATTGTTAAATTCAAGAAATGACTGACTAAAATTATTACACGTATTATTTCTAAGTAAAATACTTTTCATGATAACGCAAAGAATATATTTGTAAAGAACCTTTTAAGGAATGAAATGAGGTTTTGCAAATTGAAATTAACTTAAAATTATGACTTCTTTGTTTTTTTATCAATTTCAAATATCGAGTTGAATAATAAGTAATTTTAAACTGGAAAAGAAAATTCACGACAACTTTTACAGAAGTGTAGAAGATCAGTTCTTGTCGTAGGAACAAACTTTTGGTTCCCTGGAATCATTAGGACCTTACTCAAGCACAAAGGGTTTAACTTTCGCGTGCCAAGATGCTGTCATTTTTATCTTAATATACGATGACCGCATTTTACGTCATGAAGTTCGTAGCGAATGGTGCAGAGCGTGTCATGCACACAATAAGTACCTAGAACTGATGTTATCTATGTGTCTGGCTCACGCGGGAGCAACGTATCTCTACAGACATAATGCGGACCTGAGAGTGCTTTACCACCAGCTTTGTCAATTTTACGCTCTTGGCCGCGATCCTGTCCTATCGAATGCTCCGAGGAAAATGGAATCAGTTGTCGAAACCGATAAGTGCCTCTGGAACTACGATTTTCGGACAGCGATGTCTATTGCATACTAAATGTCTGACATCGTTTTTCAGGACAGTGAGAAACTAATTATATTCGTAATTAAATTTTCAACTCCAGCCGGCTGCCAAGGAGAATCAAAATAAGGAGAGGTATCAACACCTTAAAAGGGAGATATATACTACCTTTGATATATTTTACATACATTATTAATTTACTTGTTTTAATATATTTTTTATACATTGATAAGAAATTTGACAATTTACCACACCAAAGATTTGGCATACTCAAAAATAATACCTTTATGCGTGTTCTAAATATTTTTTCCCAAAGCAGGTAAAAAAATTGACTTTTTAATTATCAGTAAATGTGTTTATATACAAACTACTCAATTTTGAAAAGCTTCTTCTCTCAAGTTCGCAAAATCAAAGAGAACACCTTATGGTTTAGAGTCAGGATACATGAAATAATGTTTGTTCAAAATATTATTACAAACATGAATAATAAATATGGAGTCTTGAGTCTTTCTGCAATCTCCTCGCGGTAGACTCCAGAAACTACAACTTCGTTGGCCAATTACTGGTTTCATGATTTCAATCGAGATTTTAACTCTATGCGAATAAGCGACCTTGAAAACCCTATGCAATGAAAATTACAGTTTCTTTTTCGAAAGTTTATGATTCAGATCAGTACAGCTGTAATTGAAAATAAAGTTTACTTTTATTGGGCCGAGAATAACATCCTCACAGAAGAACAAAAAGTTTTAAAAGTTAATAGGTCTGGCCACGCATTAGTATGTCTCATGGGTTCAGAATACACGATATTGATGATGGTCATTGACTGACATATCTTCTATACGTGGGTAGTCTGGAATCTGAGGGTATTCAGCATACAATAGTTAAGAAAAACCTGATGACTGCCTTTCCTACAAGACTCAGATTGGTTGTATATAGTTCTTTAAACTCAGGAAGCAAGATCACAACAATCAACACCTATGTCATCCTTGTTCCTATTTACTAATTTGGGCTCACTAAACAGTCGATCACCAACCTTAGAAGCTTCAACAGAACCATTTTCTTTGAAATGACAATGGACTGAATGCACCACAATGATTCGGCAATTGAAAGGGTAGCTCTTCAACGACATATAGAGGCCAAAGGCGTTACAATAAAAAAAGCGTCAATAAAAAACGATCACAATCATTATTTCGCGTGAATCACTGTTATAAATTCTCATTGAAGACCAAAGTTTTATTAACTTTGGCCTTACTAACACTCTTCTGCAAAGAACCAACATTAGGCAGAAAAGGGAATGGTCGTAGTTAGCGTTTGTGAATTTCAAAGTTGAGGTTATAGATCACAATTTTAGAGGAAATTCATACACAGCTCTACCCCGCTTGTGCAATTCTGAGAAAAAGAGTGGGACAAGCATTTATTAAAATTTCAAAGCTTTCCATTGAGCTTCGTTAACGCTAATTGGAATTCAGCAATGAGGAGGGGAACAGTTAAAATTCAAATTGCAAACATTTATCCATCTCTAGCCTCGCTGCTGCTATTCTAAGCGCATGAATGGGAGAAGCCTGGGTCCAAATTGCAAAGCTTTTTTTAGCTTCAGCAACGCTGATTTATGTCAAATAATCTGTAGGCGAAAAGCTAGAAGAAAGAAAATCAAAGCTCATATGAATGGATGGAAAATATAAAAGTATAACTTAATGAAGATATATTATTCTCATAATTCACTTCCTGTGTCACTAATTCCAAAAATACTGACTTCTCATGATAAATAGTAATAACACAAATTGTTTGCCATTACCAATCGTTTGAATTATTTGAAGTGGCTTAGAAAATACTTGAGAACTTTTCACTGATCAGGTAGAAAAAAAGCATGCTGTAAGAATTTCTAAAAGCTTTATCTTAGCACAAATTTTAAGTGAAACTGCTATTTTGCATTTTCAGGGCATTTTCCGAACGCAATACAAAGTTGTTGGGCGTAAAATTTGAAACTCATGAGGTAGAAACGATCCTTCAAATATTTTTTTTAAATTTATTGAAATTCAATACACGAAAAGTTAATAGAAAGTAGTTTCGTTCCACATCGTTCAGAAAACGGAGCTTTTCCCATTTAAAAACTTATGTTCATTTTGAAGTGATACTTTTTTTTGGCCAGAAAGCTGACGAAATAGGTAGTGGAAACTGCAAATAAACATGTTGAAAAAAAATTGCAAACTAAACAGTTCAATTTCTAAATAAACAATAGTAGCATCAGTAAGAAACATAAATTCTCACTGAATCACGCAAGAATTCATACTTTAACAGAAAAAGGTAAATCCACAAAATATTTTAATCCATAAATTAACAAATTTTCAACCCGAAAATATAAACTTTTGACAAAAAAGTTCTTTTTCAATTAATTAGACGAATTTTTTATTAGCATAGTTAGAGTAGTTAACTAAAAACGATACGTTTTGAGCGAAAAATTGAATGGTCGTGTTTTTGGTTTAAAACATGAATTTCAATTACCGCTCCTAAATTCAGGATAGCTTCAAACTAGATTTCATCATTTTCATCATTTATATATTTTTGAGAGGAATTTGCAGGCAACCTATACAACCAATGTCTATAATTAAAGCGACCTAAGGCATAATATTGAGACAATATTGAGAAATGTTGAACATGCATCTATTCATCCTATTATGATCTCGGCTATAGGCAATATGAACGCACCATGCATTTAACATCTTGACCATTCAGGAGTCAGTAGGGTCCTGACAGCAGCTCAGAATGCGGTTTTATCAAACACCTGTCGCATTGTAAGGAACCTCCTAGACCATTAAATAGCAGGCGACTAAAAATGTGCGGAGTGGAAGATGGTAGCTCTCAGAAAGCATCCAGAGGTGACTAATATCATGTTCTTTACTCGCGGTCGCTGTGTTAGTACAAAAGCGGTAAACGACAGCTATGACTTTTTTGGTTGAAGTTATGTCCATACACTCCCCCTCCATCGATCGATGTCAGGTGGAACTTACGTTATAACTAGACTCTGCACCTTCTCACGACTTGGATAATTATTGCGGACATGATTTTTACGCGCAAAATACACTTCTCGGATCAAGTTGACAGTTAGGCGTATTCCTACAATAAAAAATAATACATACGATAGAGTAGCCTCGGAATGGATTGAAACCTTGTTTGACGAAAGGCATGCATCCGGAAAAGTTTCAGGTGATGAGTATAGACCGAGTGTTCAGAATGCTAGAGGGTTACGTGTTACTAAGGAAGGACAATTACAAGGAAAAGGCACATCAGAAAGCTAGATATCCTAGGCGTACCTTAAACAAAACAAAAATGCGATGCGACAGTAGAGTGATAGAAAATGGGGAGTTGGAGCATGTACTCGAATTATGGTTAGGATTAGATAGTCAATCATATGATTGGCCTAAGAGTTGGTCTCATTATGAATGACACCTTGACTATTTCTTCCTTTGTTATGTTCTCTTTCTCATCTCTTTCTCCACCATATTTTCCCCCTTCCCTAACTTTCCTCTCTACCACTTCTAGCAAATCCATACTACATTTTTTCCATTCAACTATTTCAATACCCTGGTTTAATCTTTTCCTTCCTTTTCTTTCTCTATTCACTACTTTCCACACCTCCCCTTCCGTCCTAGCGTTCTTCGCCTCTTCCTCAAACTTTTTATTCTCCTCCTCTTGCTTTTGATCACCCAACTTAGTGTAATCCTTCTTTTATCCTATATTTTACTCTACTACTTTTTCCTTCTCTTTATTTTCTCAATTCCTTTCGGACCTCCTTCTTTTTCTTTTTACATTCATCATGCCATCCATTTCAATCCCGTCCTTCACTAACTTCTTTTTTGCTTGTGCTTTCCAATCTTCTTTTTATTTCTCCTATCACTATTTCCATCTTCTTTTCCACATTTCTCTCTCCCATTTTGATATTTCTAACTTTCTCTCTGCATTGTTCTTTTCCCTCCATCGACCATTACCTTAGCGTGCATATTCCCCTTCCTCACCTCCCTCTATATTTCCATTTCAGATGAACAATTCCAACTCCTCCAGGCTCCTGAACGATTCCTTTCCTTCTAATCTGAGTCGCTTTATAACTATGTTTTTCTTTCTTTATTCTCTTCCTTTCCTTCCTAATCTTCTTTCTACTTCTCTTAGCCTGTCCTCTTCAATATTTCCACTCTCCGCTTTATCTAACTTCCGGCTGGATTTTTTAATCTTCACTATTCTATCTTCGACCTGTGCTACCTTTTTATTATGCTCATACTGGTTTTCTAATCTCTGTTCTAAAGTCTGTTCTATCATCATTTGCCTCAATTCTGCTAGCTTTAACTTTTCAACATTTATTCGCCCTCTATGTTCAACTTTGTCTGCCTCCTAGTCTCTCCACCCCGCTCTATTTTGACCTTTTTTGGTGGTGTTCTGATAATCTTCGGGTTCTCTAGCGTTGATCCTACTTTCATCTTGTCTTCACTACTTCCCCTTTCCGCCCTAATCTCTATACCTATTTATGAATGGTTAGATTAAGCCAAAACTATCCGCCCTCAATCTTTCCCTCTCCATCTTTTTTCTATATGTGCCTCGGTTCGTATCGCCTTACGTAACTTGCGTAGCTTCTGTCTACACGGCGCTGCCTCACCCTGCTGATCGTACCTTCTTTCTTGGTTCCCACTTCCTTTCCCTGTCGCCGCTACTCGGCTACAGATGTCTTCTAACGCTACTCCTCATGCTAAACAACCTAACATCTCAGTCTACCACAAACAGTCTCAAACTAACAAAACATCACAAATATCTTCACTTTAATTCTTTTCAACAAACAAACGCTCACTCATAAACCCCTCTCACACACTACTTCCACCAACTCACCTCAAACTCCACTGCAAATTCACTACAATTTGCACAACTCAGTTACTGCTTGGATAAGGGAGTTACTGTATTTCTGGGTCATGATAGAGTATGTTTAAATAAAGGCCGTTCTAAACTGAAAGGTAAAATTTTTGAAAATAAATGTTATTCGTACTTGGATCAGGGAATTTCCGTAACAAATCACAATTTATACTTTGAAACAGGGTGCGTTCGTAAATAATTATTTTTTGTCTTGGAACAGAGAATTTTTTACATGGGATGGAGGTTCTGAAAAATAATTTTACTTCTGCTGTAGAAGAAGGAAACTGAAAAAATTCTCATTCATATTTAGGACTGTTATTCTGTTAAGAAATACTCTGTTACAAGGTAGAAATCTTCGAAATATTTTGAAATGTTTAGAAATCTTTTGAAAACATTGAAAACTTTTGAACCCGTTTTAATTGACCGAGAAAAATTAGGAATTGACTGGGAAAAACCGGGAAAATGACGGGGAATTTGAAATAATTAATGAGTTAGACAACCTTTAATTATTACAGATAATATATTTAAATAGTTCAAGAACTTTTTTCGTCAATAAATTTCGGAAGAAAATTGTGACATGTTCAAATTTCATATTTAGCATAGGGTGGGTCATAAAGAAATGATCAAATAATTAATAATAATATGTAATATGATATATAATGTAAATGAAAGTTTAAGTGCGACTGTAGCTCTTGAGAAAAAAATCTTTTGCAGAAAAACAATTCTTAGCTAGATTTTTTGAATATGAAATTTTGATTTCACGGTTAAATATTTGTTGTGGTTACTCAGTAATCACGCAATATTCGTTTTGTAGATTTGAAGATGAGTTAGACGCGCAAAGATTCGTGGGAAATTACGTAGGAGAGTACGTTGCTTTTGAATTTGTAGCGCGATGCTTTGTTTATCAATTATTGTAAAAAAAAGTTAAGTGATGGAAAACCTGTCGAGCAAAAAATCGTGGGGCTAAAACGACATTTGACTATGATGTTCGAAGAAAGAAAATAAATTTTTTTTCGAATATTTATTACTGTAGCCAACTTAATTATTGATCCAACGATGCCTAATGCGTTGCCACCCAATTTTTTCTTTTTCCACGCTTTATGCTTTCATCCCAACGATTTATGATCTTCCCCAAAAAATTAACACCTTATCCATTCATCATAAAACAATCTGATTGTAAGAGCAAGGTTTTTCATATCATAAGCAATATTATATTTTAGTTTCACATTATTTTTCTATGAATTAATCGCGTGCAGGAAAGTCATCTGCACTTACTATTTCATAATTTCTTAAGCCTGAGGAAGCCTTGCCTAAGGGACATTCTTGAATTTCTTCCGAGGTCATATCTTCAATCGCACCACTGTACATATTTACTTTTATCCGCTTTTCAGTCTGATACTCAGCATAATTTCTTATTGTATATATTCCACGAAGTGTTCTAG
>JAABKJ010011016.1:0-10839 GCA_011634705.1 Andricus grossulariae
TTCGTAACCTTAAAGCCATACCCGCGTGCCAAAAATATGCCACGGCACTTGCGAGATGGATGCAGAAAGCTGTCATCTTTGGGTCGCTTCGTGTCCTCAAAACACACGAGAGTTTCGCCGGCCTGTCATTGTGATTTCGTCGTGTCCTGTGATCACCCATCTCACGGTTGTGAGACGTGGCCATCAGTGGGACTTACCGCGGTCCTACTGGGAGCCGGTGTCATTTTTTAGATGGCAGTTGCTCCCGGTGGGACCCTGCGGTGGTTGTTAACCTTTTTTTCAATTATATATATATATATATATATATATACCTTCCGCAAGAACCCGCAACGTGTTCTCGTACTATGCCCGCACGACTTGCGACCTTCACGGCGTGCGTCGCACTATGCGCGCATATTGCTATCTGGTTAGCGACCCTAGCAGCTCAGAAATACCAATTTTTACGGAAATCAAAGTTAATTTCATAATTTGGTTCGCTATATTGGATCTGCCAGCTTGGATTTCGAGAATCTAATAACAGATTCGAAATAATCAACCCCAAGAACACATATATACTATCTTTCTATCATGATCGAAGTCCATTATATTGATTCCGTCCGCTATATTAGATCCGCCATTTATAAATTTGGAAGCCTAATAGCAGATTCAAGATCAGTGGCCCTGAAAACCTGAGTATACCAATTTTGATCAAAATCAAGGTTATTTGCACGAGTTCGATCCACCATATTGGATCTGCCATCTTGAGTTTTGAAAATCTGATAGCAGATTTCAAATCAGCAACCCCAGAAGCTTACACATTACAATTTTTATCAAGATCATAAGAGTTTAGTCTGCCATATTGGAATTGTGAATTTTTGAATCCTGATAACAGATTCGTGATCAGCGACTCCAGAAACCCCTAATGCAACTATTTTCATTAAAAAAAAGTGATCTGAAAAATGTACGCATCAAAGGGTTAAACGAAAGACAATTGTTAATTTATCAGTACATTTTTATTTTTAGTGAGTGAATAAATTTATTATTTAATATGTACCATTTGAACTCTGAACAGAATCTCTACGTGAAGTATAGTCCTATTTACTATTTCAAATTGTAATTGTTCAAAGTTCAAATGATGCATGTTAAATGGTATTTCAATAATAAGATGAACATTAAAATAAAAATAAAATGTTAAATAGCCATTTAAAGTGTTTTAATACTCTATGGTTAGTTTCTTGTAATTGACAAAAACGTGTCAGACCTTCAGAAGAATAGCTGAGTATTCTTCTGAATGCCTAAATAAACCAGGCACTCAGACGCCAGGTAAATATTTCGTAACAAATTCTTCTGAACGTTGGCAGTCCGCTAAATGCCGAAACCTCCGAAACATACATTAGGCGGCCCTGAGAGTGCTCTATTGTAATCTTTGTCGCTCTTACGGTGTTAACCGCGACCATTTCATTGGTCATTTGTCCAAAACGAAAAGTGCTACATTTCCTGTAACTACGATTTTTCGTACAGCAGTCTCCGTTGCTTACTAAAGGCCTGAGATTGTTCTCCAAGACTTCGAGAAACGAACCATATTCGTGATCGAATTCTCGGCTCCGGCCGACTACAACATCACTGTTCAGGAGAAGGAAAAAGAGGAGAGGTATCAAGACTTCAAAAAGGAGTTGCAACGATGGTACCCAAAATATTCGGTTAAAGTAATTGCCCTTGTGATCGATGCTCTCGGTGGTGTGAAACTATCACTGGTTCCTAACCTTAAAGCCATACCTGCGTATCAAAAATATGCCAAGGCACTTGCGAGATGGATGCAGATGGATCCTTGGGTCGCTTCATGTCCTCAAAATACACTGCTTATTCTACTAGCTCCTACTTAGCCGCTCCTAAAGATATTTTTATTCTATTTTTCTTCTACATAGGTTTCAGCTCCTACATTGAAGCTCTTGCCTCTATGTTCTTGAGTTTTACTAACGTCTCCTTTAAACCTCCATAATCTTCACAGAATTTTTAGGTTCTCTTTTAACGCTCTTAAATTTTCACGCGCAAATGTGGCGTCGTTACCTCGACGCCTGCATCCTCGTAACGGATACTTTTTTGTTTTCTACCACGTCCATCACCACAGTTTGTGAGAGCGTCTGCATAAGTGGTTTTAAGTTGCTTTAAGTGGTTTTAAGCAAAAGGAATTTAAAAGTGCACGAAAAGAATATTATTTGACGACAGATTACCAAAAGTTGAGTGAAACAAGGACATTCTGTACATGGTTCATAACATTTTGCGTCTTCATTTAACAACAAATAGCAATTTTCATTTAAGTGGCATAAAACTTAGGATTTGTTGACGAATAAAATAACCAAAATTTGTTTTGTATATTCATTTACTCAATAAAATATACACGTTGTTTTCAACGCTTAATAAGAAATTTTTGTTGAATGATTATGCAAAATAACTTAAAATATTGCGCAAATGTCGCTATGTTTTCGTCTTACTCTACTTTTGTTAATCTTTTGTCAAATAATTTTATTTTGTACAGGAAGGTAGAATATGGAGCATTAAAGCAGAAGAAAAAACTCAGCCCCTATTTTGACGCTCCAACTGGGAGATTTGGAAATTTTTGCCCATTATAGCCACAAGTAGGGGCAAAAGTCGCATTGAAATAGCCTCCATTTTAAAACCTCAGCCCCTACAAATGACAGCGTGAAGAGCGTCAAAGGAGGGCCTATATTTTGACTCGGGTTAATGCCATTCTTGCGTGCCAAAAATATGCCAAGGCACTTGCGAGATGGATGCAGAAAGCTGTCATCGTTGGGTCGCTTCGTGTTCTCAAGACACACGAGGTTTATGTCGACCTATCGTCGTAATTTCAACATGCCACCTATCTCACGGTCGTGAGACGGAGCTATAGGGGTGATTTACCGCAGTTATAGTAATATGTTATTCTAAGCTGTGGAAATTAATACTATTTTCCCGACTATATCCTAGATTGTTATTGAACTCTTGTATACAAATAAATATTATAATACCGAATTTCACGACGAATAGTTTTTCCGCGTACCATTGCCCCATCAGTATTCTGGATTTCGTCTGTGTACTACTACTTCACCTTCTAATCTTCTTAACCCATTTCCAAAATAATTTTTTATTTTCTTTAAAGTCAGTTTGCATTTTCTTATCTTCGTTTTTCCTGTGATTAACTAAAACCTGTTTCGATGCATAAGCTAATCGATTTCTCCCCGTCAAAATGCTATAATAAACAGCCTTCTGATTCCCACTTTCATTCTACTTCACAACATTCTGGGAGATACAAACTCATACTTTTTGACATGCTATTTTTCTCTGTAAATTATAACAAGATCGACTTATTGGCTACAATGTAGCCCAATAATTTAAGACTTTTGTCACTCGAAAAACCGCAGGCGGAGAACTTTCGCCGCAGTTAAGTGTCCCCGCGGAGTAGGTGTAGAAGTCACATAATTGTCCGAGAATTAATTACCGGAAGTGTCCGCCATCATGGATTTTGTTTTTTGGTCGATTTACACGCGTATTTTTCATTTCTCGATAAAAGAGACAAGTTACAAATTTGTGGAGAATTTGATTCTCTAAAATTTCCATCTAGTCGATATTGTTGTAAAAAAATTATTTGTCGCTAACAATAAGCAGTGTGGAAAATTAGGATAGTGGCACAGTTTTTTCCACTTTTGGACTATTTGCATTGAAAATAAGTTGCACATTTAAAGGCAAAGTTGTAGGGTACCCAATTTCCAACAACTTTTGTATGAACAAGTTTTTCGTGCGACGTGCAGATCACATGTCAGACACAATATATGTGTTACCGGCAAAGCCCGAAGTGGCGGCAAACCTAAATTTGGATAGGCAATGCGCGTATTGCAAATTCTTTTCAGGAAAAGTCAGAAATACTCCGTGATTTCGCGCTATTCCTGGAATGAATGCAGGCAAATCTGGGTGTGCCAAATGTGCTTTAGGCAAAGCTGGAAGCAACTTCACTTTGCTTTAGTTTAGGCAACGTAAGATGTGCCAAATATGTAGTGAGCAATGTAAGAATGCATAATTGTATCAATGGTGAAACCACATAAAAAATCACGCCGAAACCTCTACCTCTGCGGTAGTGTAGACATGAGTTACGAGTCGCTTCCGCCGTGCCTCTGTGTTGAGAACATTCCCGACCGTGATCTACACGTCGCACGAAAAACTTTTTAATATAAAATTTGTTGGAAATTGAGTTCTCTATAACTCTACCACTTAAATGTGCCACTGATTTTTAATAAAAATAGTCGAAAAGTGGAAAAAACTGCATCACTTTTCTAATTTTCCACACTTTTTGCTTATTGTTAGTGTGAAATAATTTTTTTACAACAATATCGAATGAATGAAAATAGTATTGAATCAAATTCTCTACAAATTTGTTCCTTACCTCTTCTACCGAAAAATGCAAACTACGCGTGCAAATCGACGAAAACACAAAATCCAAGATGGCGGTCACTTCCGGTAATTAATTCTTGGACAATTATGTGATTTATTCATCTGCTTCGCGGGGGACAATTCACTCTGCTGGAAGTTCTGCGCCCGCGGTTTTTTCTGTTTCCTATATCGAATTTGATCTAAAGTCATTGGGCTAAATGTGACCCTTTTCTATGAGATTCTATATAAACCATTTTCTATTTTTTTTATCTCATATGCCTTCTTCTTTACTTACAAGTATACATACGAAATATTTAGCTTCTTTACTAGCATTGTATCCGCCAAATCTCTTTCTCTAAAATCATTTACACCTCTACTATTCCAAACCCAATTTCCATTCATCGCCTGAAACTTTTCCGAGGGCATGCCTTTCATCAACCGTAGTGTCTATTCAATCAGAGGATAAGTTATTATTTTTATCATTTAAACTATTTAAAGTATACTCCCAACTACCATCTTTGCGCAAGAAAAGTATTTCATAATTATAAAATCATGACTGAAAAAGATAAATAATGTCAGTTCCACCAGATTTTGGCCATTTAAGGAGAAGTATGTAACCACTGAAGAATTGGTCAATATTTTTACTAATTGTCTTCAGTGAAATAAAGTTGTAACTTTTGTACTATTCAATTAGGGAAATGCTAAAATGTTACTATTTCGTTATTCGAACTCTCAAGTACTAATTCAATCAGTAAGATTTTCACTAATTCAGATTTAGAGAATGTTCTAAGGATCCACTTTCTTCCCTCAGGGATAGTCTTTGATTTATTATTACTGCTATAGCTTTTTTTCAATTATTATTTTTAAAATTTTGAGGTGTAACAGGCTGCGACAAATTTTTCATATCCTTTTTCTTACAGTGACTGGGATGAGAGATGAACGGAAATAAGAGATTGAGCCCAAACACGCATTCTTACTTTGCCAGCAAAGGACAAAGGCAGAAAATGAAAGGTTTAGGACGCTTAGGTTAGTTAGAAGTTGCATTCTGTCGAAAATATTTTACCGCCTCTTTTTCAACCCTTCGAATCCCATCGTGCCTAATGGTGCTCAAAACACCGAAATGAACCCTCATCAAGAAAAGCAAAGATGACTATACATGCACCCTCCATTGGTGTAGTAATGCATGTATAGTTGTCGATGCTTCGGGCAATCGAATGGCAATGCAATGGGAGGAAGGGACGCGATCAGTATACATACATAAGAAGTCCTCTTTATGTGTACAGTTTAGGTAGGAATTTCGTCCTGCAAAATAGCGGAAGGCTAGAAACATCTGGCACGGATGAGGAGGCAGAGTTGTGCACACCCCCACATGCTTTTTTGCCTGTTGATCGGTTTCTCTACTTCTTTCTTTCTATCTTTCCTCTATGCGTGCATTTACCATTCTTACCTTCTCACTTGTATTCCTGATTTGCATATCTCCATCCAAGCGAAAGCCACACCACCTGGTAATACTTGTCAAGGGTTGTGCATCCGGAACTTCTGAATGCTCGCGTGCCTTCATCAAAATGCCAATTCTATTGCTTTTTTATTTTATATTATCATGAAGAGGTTTTGAGGTATTGTTGTGCTAATTTTTGTTCAAATCCGATCAGGTTCTTTAACAGTATATTGTTTCTTTCTCCTGTAATCTATGTGGTACATCCTATGGTGCTCAGTCATATGAAAGAGATTTCTAAACAATTTTTTTGTGTGTCGACCAGCGTAAGTGTAATGTGAGAGGTGTAAAAATGGTCGATCTTCTTGTATATCAAAAAACTCCTTTATTGAGCTATATTCAAAGCATGTTTATGAATTAAACGTATGAAATACGTATCGCTTGATTCAATAGCAAGCAGGTGATACTTTCATAAAAGTTTCATAATAAAATTTCAAACTAGCCGAATGGCTCAGGGATACCATTGCCTTGTATACATTGCGCCGCGTGTATTATTTAAGTTGAAGAGTTCTGTTTATCGGCAAATTAAAAATGTCTGGTGAATACTTTTTGAGCTTATCTGGTTAAGTGAATGTCCGTCATAGTGATAAACTAAGTACAATTGACAATTTAGATCCCTACGCTCAGAAAACTGAGGAATTTTCAACAAGCATTACTGATGTACCCGTAGTGAGTGAGATAAATCTTTTATTGCATTTTACGATGACCCATAGTTATTACACTTACAAGCAATTCAAAGCTTATAAAATCTTGGAGGCTTTTAAGTTTTACAAAGCCGGATTTGTTGAAAAAGCGGAGTGCAAGAAGGTAGATAACAACTTTCTAGGGCATGGTGAGGTTAGTATTGGCATGTTCATTTTTTATTAACTGCACGGATTCTTATATCAAAGTACATTCTGTTTAGTAATTTATCATCAAATTTTGTATTTATTTGATAATAAAATGTAGTTGTAAAGAAGTATACAAATTTGATCGTATTGACAGATGATTTAAATTTGAGGTTGACTTTTTCTAATAAATGTGGAAAATATTTGCAAAATATTTGCAAAATAAAAAATATATGCACTGCTGCTAGTTAAAAATTCTCAAAGAATGAATGAAAATAAATTTAAAGCATAGATTGTCTTAGATCCAAATGGATCTAGCTGCAACTACGCAAGTACAATTAGGCATTTTCACTCCATGGTTAGCCAACTTCACTTCGTTAACTGCTGACGGGAAAACAATGGATCAAATGCATGGGATTTGATCTATTTCGTCCTATTTTGTTAATATCTTCGTAAAAACTAATTTTTTCTATATAAGTTTATTTGAAAATTAGTTCGTATTTTTTAATTACTATTCAATGAAATAATAAAATGACAATAACTATTATTTATTACGAAGATATTACATGAATAAAGTTTTGTCCCATGCATTTGGTCCATTGTTTTCCCATCAGCACTCATTTAAGTGAAGTTAGATGGTGGTTAAAATGAAAATACCTGATGGGCACTTTAAGGTAGATTCATTTGGATCTCAGAAAATATACGCTTTTAAATTTTTTTCCTTCATTATTAGTGAATGCTTAACCTGTAACAGTTCATATGTTTCTAATTTTGCAAATATTTTCTACATTTATTGGAAGAAGTCAAGGAGATTTATTTATTACAATGAACATTTCCTAACCTCAAATTCAAAGCATCTGGCAATACGTTCAAAATTGTATGCTATTTTTCAAGTAAGCGTTATTATTGAATAAATACAAAATTTAGTGACACATTAGAAAACAAAAATACTTCAATATAAATTTTGTAATACAAGAATCCATGAAGTTGATAAAAAATTAACGTGGCAATACTAACCTCACCACGCACTACTAGAAAGTTGTCATCCACCTTCTTGCACTCCCCTTTTACAATAAATTTGGTTTGGTAAAAACTTAAAAGCCTCCAAGGTTTTATAAGCTTTTAAATATTTCTAAGTGTAATAACTATGGGTTATCGTAAAACAATATAAAAGATCGATCTCACTCACTGCGGGTATATTAGTAATGCTTGTCGATAATTCCTCACTTTTCAGAGCGACAATGTATACAATGCAATGGTATCCCTGAACCATTCGGACATTTTAAAATGACGTCACAAGTGGAAATACTCTATTGAATCAAGACGTATTTCATATGTTCATTTTAAAAGCATGTTTCGAACATGTAGCTCAATAAAGCAGCTCTTTGATAGACCAGAAGATCGAAAAAAATGAAGTGTGCTCTATCCCGGGTACAAATATTTGGTCTTGATATTGTCTTGGGTAAAGACTAATCTGAAACAATTTCAAGTTATTATGTATGTCCAGCTTGTGAGACGGAACCAGACTATTTTTGAAATCTTCAGACGAATATTTTCGACTTGAAGACAAAAATTTATGTCTTGAGACCAAATTATTTGATTTGGAAAAAACCTAAAAGATTTATACCTCGAACACAAGCCAAAAGGCTCTCAGGGCCTCCGAGGGTCATCGCTAATCTGCGTTAAATTTTACAGGATTTTTATATTATTTATCTTCATGGTATTCATTTTTTATGTGTTAATAAGTTTCTTTATCTGTACTAACAATGTTCTTTGGACAGCGGATCTAAAAATGTAATCCATTTTTTCCTATCTCCAACAGTTCACTAGTTACTTGTATAAATTACAGTGTAAATCTTTTCATGAAAAATTTTATATGCCTGTAGTTTTTGTGACCGAATAGTTTCGAATCTTCAACTTAAAAATCAGTTATTACAGAATTACATGTTTTATCGATTTAAAACTTTTATCCATATCAGAGTCAACGGTTTGGACGTAGCCTATCTGGAAATGGTACGCCCTGCCGATAGTAATAAAACCAAGCCATCAATAATCCTTCCGTATCTCAAGGCAAGTCTACCCACGGCTACCTGTGTATCCTTCCCCTTCCACTGTGCAACGATGCTACCCCTCACTCGATTCAAAGTTGCTCCAGGCCCTTGATCTTAGGTCCTTTATCTTTCAACTTAGATATTTCTTCGCTATTTCCTTGCCTATTCCTTAATTGAAAATGCTAATAGGTCGATAAAATCTCTGACATTTTGGCGAGTTTGAGAATATAATCGTAAACATACGTAGATTCTCAGCTATTCCGATTTGAAGTTCCAATTTTCGTAAGCCCCAATTCCCATTACACTAGTTTATAAATTAAATTTTTTTCTGTCCACCATACCTTAATATGATTTTTTATGTATTTTGGTCCACTAAACATGAAAATCACACACCAAAATTTTTCGATGGAAGCGTTTTCCATATAATCAATGTTCGAATTTTTTTTCAATTTTCAGAGTTGTTCCGACGTTTTTGAGTACATATCGAGTTCTAATTGACAGATTTCCATAAACGAGCACTCAAATTGAAGGCGAAAAAATTCTGTACAACTTTCTATGTACGAGGTCGACAATTCACATATCGTCCGGGGAAGAATAAAGATCGCAAATTTTAGCCAACTTATTAAAATCGCTAGCATCTGAACTACTGGGCCGATCTAAAAACCTTAATATAGAAAGTTGTAGATGATTCAGTTGCTTTCAAATTGAGTGCTCGTTTAATTGGGAAAAAATTCTGAACATTGATACCTCGAAAACGCTTCCATAAAAAAATTGTTAAGTGTGATTTGAAAATAGATGGGAAAATCATAGTGAGGTATGATGGGCAAAATGTCTGTAAACAATTTTCTTCCCTTAAACATTTTCTTTTTTACGACATAAGTTTGATATAAAATATTTTTTTCCTTGATTTCTTGTATACAAATTTTCCTTAGAAAAAGTTTTATGTTTCTAAAAATTTTTTATTTTAATTTTTGAAATTGAAATGTACTGAGTTTTCTGTTACCATTGAGAATTATTTCTGTGAAAGTAAAATCATTTTCAAAATCTCACTGCCTAAGAATTCATGAAAATATTTAATAAATTTTCGATTATCATAAGGAATTATTTCTGTAAAAGAAAAAAAAAATTTTTGCGTTTCAAAATCAACTTTTTATCCATAAGGAAAAGAACATGTTTCAAACAATATTTGAATAATTATACAGACACAAAGTTTTTTATAATTTCAGATTTTTACTACAGTGCGATTTTCAAGGGAACAAAATTTCACTTTCACAGATATCATTCCTCATGACAACAGAAATATTCATTACTTGACATTATTTCTCGTACACACAATAAACTGTGTTCAAGGGTCTAAATGAAAAAAAATTTATTAAATATACGTCGCTAAAACCTAATTTGAGAAAAGTTCTTCGACTGCAATGTTTTTTGGCTACTTCGAAAAAAAAAATTACATAAATTTAAAAAAAAAATTTTCTACTACCCTGTAATTGTTTTTCATCAATTCTACTTCGTTAAAGGAATTTTTTAAAAGAATGCTGCAAACTATATTAATAGTTATTAATAAAATGCAATAAAATTTGCATTTTAAATCAAAGAATTTATATGATTTCACAACTGAGATATTAACCAAAGAATAATACTTCCAATTGTAAAACTGCGTACCTACTTTTCACAGATTTCATAAAACTCACTGATAAGGGCCACCATTGTATTCCGACACGTTTGAAACAACTTAATTGTTTTCAATTCACCTGACCTTAAAGCAAACAACGTACATCAAAAATTTCTACAAAATAATAACTTGTTTGAAAACTTACGTTTGTTAACTTAAATTAATTATTATCTCACCATAATTTAAAAGTGGACCAAAAGTTTAAAATTTTAAAAGAAACTGCAAGTTTCAAGAGTTATTGTGAGAGAATATTATTACATACAATGATAAATTGTTTACAAAATTATTTCTGTTAAATTTAATTGATTACTGCCTCGATCTAACAGAAATTTCAAATGATAACTCCAAAGAACAATATAAATGTATATATATATATATATATATATATAT
>JAABKJ010011017.1:0-10839 GCA_011634705.1 Andricus grossulariae
GGGAAATTTAGTCTTACATCAGTGCCAACTTACTGTAAAAATCTCAACCAGATCCGAGCGGGGGCAGCACATACATGCTCATCCTGCTATGCCCTTTGTGTTAACATTAAAAAGATCAATTCTAATTTTTTAGCGTCAAAATACCATGAGTTGAGCCCCTTTCAAGCATCACGAATTTTCCTTTTGCCCACCCCGTTATTCGAGTGGATTTTATAGACTGAGCGTCGAGAATTATGAATTTGTACGTGTGTATTATTGATCTAAGTTAAGATTGTTTATTTTTCTTATTCTTATAATAAAAACGTAATTTTATTTTGGTATTTATTTTTTATTTATGAATATCAAAACGTAATTTCTTTTGAAATTAAAAATGTCAAGGTTAAGAATATTATGAAAATAATTTTTTTTGTTTATTGCTGGGTTTCGGAAGTCTAGGCTATGTGATATATTGAGTTTCGAGCTTAACTAGAGATTTGAGTTTGGCTATTACTAATTGAATAAATTAGGCTATGGATAGTCATAAGTCATTACTAATTTAGTGAGGCTAGGCTATATTCAGTTTTGAGATTAGGTTTCGTCCATTACTACATTCCTGGGATCATGGTTTTGAACCAAATAGATTTTACGTGTAATTAAAAGAATTCGTGGTTAGGATATTACTAAATTTGTGCAATTAGATAGATTTCTGGAATCAAGGCTAGGAATTGTATTGAGTTTCGATATGAGTTAGAGAATTTCAGTTTAAATCATTACTAAATCTTGGTGAATAATTATTTTGAGCTTTGTTAAAGTAATCAAATTGAATTGTTTAAAAAGATCGTTCAGCTCTTTCCTAACTTAGAATTTAGAGTTTTTAAGTTTTTTGAAATGTCTTAGCATAGAGTTATGAGCAGAGAAACCTAACTTCTCGAAGTTAGTTCAGGTTTTAAGAATCAGGTTAGGATTTAAGATTTATTTTATCGTAAATGAGTTGAGAATATGATTATTAGAGCTTGGTCGATTTTTGGGTTTGTAAATCAATAAATTTTGTCGAGAAACAAAATATTGCAAAACGCCAGACATCAAAATTCTTAAATCAGGCTTTTTTACATTTTATTTTTGCAACAAACAAACACTGAATTAATTATAAGTTCTATTTGTTGTAAATGCCGAGTTATTATTTTGCTGATGTTATCAACCCGCTTTATTTTCGGAAAACGCCTAACTACCGAGTCTGAGATTATTTAACCATAATTAAATTGCAACATTTCACTTCAAAATGGTTCATTATAGAAAAGTTTAATATTTTTTTAATTCAAAATTGTTGAGTCATTCGACAGTGGGAAGTAGTGCGGAGAAGTTAACTTGCTGCAAATAAGTATATACTCAATCTGCAACACGCACATTATGCAAAAGTAAACTTAACATAGTTTATTTTGTAAAAAGTTACATTATTTCCATTTTTATGACTGGCTGGTATGCATTTAATATAATCCTTGTATTAATTACTAAACATAAAAACATTTACTTGATTATTTGAGATTTTACCGTATTTTTCGTAATTTGACGTAATATTACTATAGGTCCTAAATTGTTGAAGGGATCTGTGTAATCATTTTTATATTTTCAGAAGCCTGATTGGAGGATTTAATGCAATATATTTTGCATTTTATGCTTGAGACTTTGTAAAAACCTCTTGGGACTTAGGAAATTACGTATTCCATGGGGACGCCCACACGCGATGGCGGTAAGTGGATTTTTTTCAGAGTTGACTTGAAACTGCTACCTAAATTAATCAAATGAACGTGAATGTGTCTATAGTTAAATTTCGTATGCTGTACTTTAGACTTTTGTTTTAAAAGTTTAGGAGCAGTCAGTGACGAGTATAAGCAAAAAGTCCTGGTAAATTAACCGATATAAAAGTTTCAGGTACATGCAAAATTGCAGAGGTTTTCAATGAATTGTTGTGACAAAATTTATTTATCCATAAGATATTTTTTACATCTCTAATTGCAAAATATTTAGACAGAGCTATTGTGCGAATGGGTAAAGAATATGTTGATTGATTTTCTCTGTCTGTTTGAGAAACTCTGTATCAATTTGCGTACTTTTGTTTCTGCGAAGATTACACCAAAATCTTAAAGTAGCGAAGTAGATGATCTCCATAAAGGACAGAACACTAAATCCCATGAAAAGACCCAGAAGACCACCGATATTAGCTGAAACACAATAAATTGTTATTGAAGTACGATTTTTTTTTGACTGGATCCACTTAAAATCGTACAGGTAGGAATCTAACGTACATCAATAATCGAATTATCCGGTCCAGAACTAATTTATTTTCCAATAATTAAAGCAGTCAACTGAAGGATAGCAATGCATAAGGCATCACGGCACAAAATCGCTATTTTATAAGAGAGCTGGAAATCATACTCAAACGTGGAAATTGCAATTAAAATAAAAAAAACAAAAGTCGACTTCTGAGCTCAAGCACGACTCGGCTTCGGACAGCGATAAGAAAATGATTTTCAACTGAAGAAATGAATACGGTCGATTCTTATGAAAGTCAGTACAGGGGGTCTTGTTAAATAGCAGAATACGAATTTGAGTTAAAAGTTCCAAAATTTTACTCAAATTTTGAAAATGGTCTTAATTTGGTAGATTTACATGAAACTCAGTACTAGGTAGTTTTTCTGGACACAAAACACAAATTTGGGATAAAAATACAAAATTTTGCTCAAACTTTCAAAATTATGTTAATTTTGTAGATTTACATGATACTTAGTTAGGTGGGTTTCAGGACACAGAACATGAATTTGGGGTCAAAATTAAAAAATTAAAAAATTGTACCAAAATGTTAAAAATTTTATTAATTTCGTAGATTTCCATGAAAGTCAGTACGAGGGCGATTTTCAGGTACAGAACTGGAATTTGGGGTCAAGTTACAAAAATTTTATTCAAATTTTCAACATTGTATCAATTTGGTAGATTTCCATGAAAGTCAGTACAATCCGGGTCCGATCCTGGACTCTTAAGAATTTAAAATTTCCGGGTCCGAACCTGGACCCTTAAGAATTTAAAATACCCGGGTCCGTACACGAACTCTTTAGAATTTGAAAGGTACGGGCTCGGACCCGGACCCTCAATAATTTGAAAGGTTCGGGTCCGGACCCCGACCCTTGAGAAATTAAAGGGTCCAGTCCGGACCTGAACCCATAAGGAATCTTTTAACCTCGGGTATAACCTAAAAGGTTCTGATCCATGTTAATAAGTATATCGTATACTTACATAAAAGTTCTGTAAATCCATATAATTCGTTCTTCATGAATTTCGTAAATTGTGAATCCACAAAGTAGAGATGTACAACAGCTATATTTTCCCTACAATCAATTCAAAATGAATTTAGAGTAGCTGCAAAATGAATTAAATTGTTAAATAAGAGAGATCTAGAGATCAAGCTGTGTATGGCCATGATTGTTAACGAGTGTCGCCGTGTGTAGACTATATAGCGGTTCTTAAATAGATTATTAAAAAAAAAAATGAGTCTAGAATCTCGAGGCCGATTTTTAATTTCTGTCGCATGTCTTTATTCTATTGATAACATATGAAAGTATTCTTCTAAACCTACTACTAATTAGACTACTGAACTAAAATGATTCCATTGGCCTAGATTTTTCTAACAACCTAAAATGCTCCAGGCTGTTAGAAAATTGACGACTGATTCTCCTAACGACTTGACTCAACTAGGCCGCAGTGGCAAAAAAGTTAATTTTCTTTCAAATTGAAATTTAGCCTACAATTCTTAACAAATATAAATGTGTGTTTTTTTAAATATAATAAAATTCCAAAGAGAAATTCCAATGTCGATTTTTGAAAAAGTTTTTTTTTCATTATGATGAAAAAACTACGCTTTTTCCAATTCCACCTTCTAGCTTTTAAATAATTCAAAAATGTGTGCATTTGCCTACATTTGATAGAGCTTCATGTTGAAGTTGTCATTATACGAGTACAATAAGGGGTCGTTCAAAAAATACGTAATGCCTTCGGATGGTCATCCGTCCGTCGTTTATCGCTCTCATTTTCTACAAAATTTGTACTAGAGTGTTGAAATTGAAGATTAATATTAATCAGCCATGAGCTATCTAACAATTCTTCGTTTGTCTGTCATAGCTTTGTTCGTTATCCGTGGGTTAAATATAACAAAAGCGCGGAAGTTTAGTTTTTTAGAACTGTATACTGGAAGCTTTTCTTTTAATCAGACTCAGGACTCTGAACGGGTTACTTTTTAGTGACTTAGTTACTTTTTAGTAACTTACTTACTTTTTTGACCCGCGATTACTAAAAAGTTACTTATTTTATAAAAAGGTTACTTTTGGTTACATTTTTTGCTCGAAATTACGAAGTAAATTAATTCATTAATCGTATTAATTTAAAAACGCGTGTAAGTTCACCCTCTTATGTGGTTCCATTAGCAATGTGCAGTTAAAAGTTTCAATCGGAAACTTTCACTTTGAATGTTTCAAAACACGACGCTTTTGATCAATTAAATTTTTAGGGAAATTGTGAAAAATGTAAAAATTCAAGGGCTTTCAATTGAATTATTATTAATCCTGATCAAAATTGTAATTTAGCTAAAATTGCTAGTTTTTTATTTAAAATTTAAATGTTTTTATGTTCATTATATTTTTCGATGAAATTGTATCTTCTTTGGTTGAAAATTTGGTTAAAAGTTGAACACTTTTTGTTAAAACTTCATTTTTTTGGTTGA
Organism: Andricus grossulariae; assembly: GCA_011634705.1. NCBI lineage: Eukaryota > Metazoa > Arthropoda > Insecta > Hymenoptera > Cynipidae > Andricus > Andricus grossulariae. The sequence goes on from JAABKJ010011017.1 coordinate 4,748, forward strand.
AGATTCATAATTTTAGTTGAAAATTCATCTTTTTTGGTAGAAAATTAATCTTCTGAATTGATGATCACCTTTTTGTTTAAAATTACATAATTTTATTTGAAAATTCATCTTTTTGGTTAGAAATGTACTTATTTTTTTGAAAATTCGTCTTTTTTGGTTGAAAATTCCCCTCTTATGGTTGAAAATTCAAATATTTGGTTGAAAGATAACTTTTTTGTTAGAAGACCATATTTACTGTTTGAAAATTAAACTGTTTTGTAAAAATTGTGTTGTTTTTTTTGGCTTAAAAACTCTAGAATTTGGTTCAAAAAGAACCTATTCGTTGAAAAATCTTCTTCTTTGAATGAATTCTATTGTTTTTTATATTAAATAAAAAAAAATTATGATTATTATATCAACTATTACCTTTTTCGTTAAGAACTCATCTTTTTTAGTCAGAAAAATTCAACCATTTGGTTCAAAGTTGAACTACTTTCTTAAACATTCTTTTTTTTTTTGAAGATTCATAATTTTAGTGGAGACTTCGTCTTTTTTGATAGAAAATCTTTCTTTTCGGTTACTTTTTTGAGAGAATTATGGTTACTATTTCAATATTTTTTGAAGCTTGAATTGAGACTCTTGGAATTTTTGACAAAAAATGTTTGTTTTTTTCAATGTTAGTCCAGCATAATATCAGTTGATAATTTCACGATTATTATAAACAAATTTTACCAAACGATATACTCCGACGACTTTATGAAGACTTTATTTGATGAATAATTGTATAAATCTGGTATTACTCAAAAATCTGTTTTAATAATATTGGTATTTTTATTGATTATGTGTAAGTGCGAAAATAAAAAAGTTGACAATATCATGTCCCTGGAATATTATACGCTTATTTTTGGAGCAATAATTGTTCTAATCACATGGTTTTATTAGGCGTAATTTCTCCAATAGTATCATATGTCCTCTAGCAACGCGTGTCTGACTACCTTTTTTTTAAACTTATGGCGTTAAATCTTTTTAAAGAATCGTAAGATCTAATTGTTATGTACACGTATTTTTTCAGAATAATTTGCAGAATTACAAAATAAAGCTTTTTTCTCGTTTCCAATTATAAGTTACACTTAATGTGTCTTTATTTGACCAAAATAACTGATTTAGAAGCTCGAAAAAGATTGTACAACAGTTTGTTGTCATCTCGTAAGCTGGGTTTATTATTAGAAGAAGCGTATTTTGGAGCTGAGTCTACGAAGAAAATAATAATAAAAGCGTGCACTTGTTATCTGTAAAACACTTGATTATTAGGTTAATCCAGACTAAAAATTATTGTTGTGCATTCGATGCCGGAGCAAAAAAATCCCTCATATTTTTTTTCGAAATTCGAATAATAACACGTGCCACCGGGCACTTCAAAATCCCATTTAATTAACATGGAGAAATTTTGGATTTTCGAAAAATTGAACTCATAGTTCAGGGTTTGATCGAAACGTGCCAACTTTTTTATGGATTGAAGAGAAGTACCTATGGAATAAAACCATACTAATATATTTTATTTTTATCCCATCCTTACCCCCCCCTACAGTTTTTAAACAATTATTTATTCCCAAAAAATGTAAAAAATAATCGTATTTTCTAATTGAATTGTAATAGTTGGTAATTGTTTGGAGTAGTAATTTTTTAAAATCATTATGTAAATATTTAAACAATTACTTATTGTTTATTCTCAAAATTGATCAAAATTGACCCAGAGATCTCCAGTTTTTTTCTAAAATTGGCATCCTATGCTACTTTTTGTTGAATAATTATATAATTTTGACACATTCTTTTTAATTTTTAATAAATTTCTATTTTTTTAAAACAATTTTGATTTGCCTAAGCAGTTTTTTTTTCGATATCTTTAAAAATATTAAATAAAATATATATAATTATTTTTCTGACTTTATACTGTATAGAAAGAATATATTAACCATTTTTTAATTGGCTAAACAAATATAATTTCTTTCAGCAATTACTTTTCCGAAACTATTTTTTAAATCGTATTTTCTGAATTAAATATAATATTGAATGAATTCGAGGAGACTTGGACTTGTCAGGCTTAACAATTGTTAAACATTTAACAGTAGTGAATGATACTGCTGAAAGAGGTGATAAATTAATATCGGACTTCAACTGCTTGGTAACAAGAAATGAGGACCAAAAACAGTACTCACTGCAAGTAGTGAAAAATTATAGAAAAAGTTTCCAGATATCAGAAAGAGTACATTGTATTCGGCCAAAAAATAATATTTTGTGATCAGCGTTGTAATTAGACTGCATATGAAATGGATTTAGATTACATTTCATTATAGCATTTGAAAGACTTATGAATATCAATCTAACATACTGGAAGACACGAAAAATATATATTGAAATATATTTACGAAAATAATTCTATGTGTAATATTTTATATTATTGATCCACGTTTTTTAATAGAAAATTGCTTGAACGTATAAAAATTGTTCAAACAATGACAGGACGTTTTTAACAGAATTTACTACTTCTCGAAATCTTTCCATATTATGTTTAATTCGGAAAATACGATTTAAAAGATATTTTTGGAAAAAGCATTGTTTAAACAAATGATATTCGTTTAAACAATTAAAAAATGATTAATATAATCTTTCTATACACTATACAGTCAGAAAAATAATAATATGTATTTTATTTCATTTTTTCAAAGTTATCGAACAACAACTGCTTAAGCAAATCAAAATTGTTTAAACAAATAGAAATTTATTAAACATCTACTATTACTATTTACTATTACATTTAAATCAGAAAATACGATTATTTTTTACATTTTCTGGGGATAAATAATTGTTTAAATAAGTTACATTTGTTTAAAAATTAAAAATTGTATGAAAAATCATGGGAAATATTATAATTGTCCATTAGTAATTCTTTGTATGGAAAAGACGACGAAAATTGCTAAAAAGTAACAATAATACCTAAAAATGTAGTTTTTTTATTTTTGGGTCATATTTGGGGCGCTGTGGGGGGATAAGGGTGGGTTGAAAATAAAAGTTATTAGTATGGTTTTATTTCATAGGTACTCCTATTCAATCCCTAAAAAAGTTAGCAAAGTTGGCACCGTGAAGTATGAGTTCAATTTTACAAAAATCCAAAATTTCCCCATGTTAATTAAATGGGATTTTGAAGTTAAAAGAGATTTGAAGCATTTGTTAATATTCGAATTTCGAAAAAAATAGGGATTTTTTTCTCCGAAAATGGAAACTTTGGGGGGGGCTTGCCCTGTAGCTCGAAAAGCGTTTTTTGGACCACTCTAGTGTACATACATGTGTACAAAAGTGATTCATATTGATTTCTTATATGTATAACGAAACGAAAAATTTGTTTAACTGAAAAGCTTCAAGATTTTGGCCGAAAAAAAACCTGATTCGGCCGTTTCGCTCCTGGCAATCCTCGGGGCGGCAATGCAATGTAGAAAGTTTTAAATTTTGATAATTTACTGTTAGGATACTTCTCAAATTTGAATAAAGTGCATATTTGTACAATCAATTCTTTAAAATTTCTATTCCTTTTTATTTTTCCGAGTTAAATTTGAGAAATTTCATATCCTCATTTCTGTCATTTATAATTTTTTTTTCAAAATAAGTTTTTTTTAAATTTGAATCTTATTCAATTTGTATTATTTAAATATCCGCTTTTTGATCACATTTCATCATTCCAATCTTTTGACTTTTTATATTTTTAAAGCTTTTCAGTCTTTTTTCAATAAAATATATTAATTGCGTTTAATTTTTTTATAATGCCAATTTTGAATATTATAAACTTTAGAATATTGAGAAAATAGGGAAAATAAAGACAAATCTGTGAGGCCTAAAACGAAAAGCATTAAAACTTAAAAGCATTAAAAGCATTCGATTTTGAATCTAGAAACTATATTTTACATTACTCCAAATCAGTAATCAATTTTTCATAATTTTTAATATTACAGTACATAAAAAGTTCTATGAAAGAACTGGGATGGACAGTACAAGTGGATGCATTTAATGATGACACTCCGAATGTAGGAAGATTGCGATTTAGAAATATAATTGCAAAACTCAATCCAAATGCAAAAAGGTACTTGGTATTAGCTTGCCACTACGATTCGAAATACATAAAAGGTGAACTTTTCGTCGGAGCCACAGACAGTGCAGTACCTTGTGCTCAACTAATCAATACTGCCAAGATTATGAATAGTCAATTAAAATCTGTAAGAAATGTAAGTATAATAAATTCTTGATAAATTCCATTAAAATTTCAATTACTCTTTTTAAGTGAACTAGTTGCTTTTTATAAAAACTAATTGCCTCTTATCTTAAATAGCAAGACGTAAGTTTAATGTTTATTTTCTTCGATGGGGAGGAAGCATTTTTAAACTGGGGACCAAAAGACTCAATTTATGGAGCTAGACACTTGGCTAGAAGATGGGAACGACAAACTTTTATGAGAGAATTAGGAAATGATATTTCCGAACTTGATAGACTGGTAAGTAATCTATTTTTAATTAAATATACAGAATTAAACTATTCAATCATAAATAGAAAAAAAGTGATTAAATTTCTTATGGAAACATTCTTTTAGGATTTGCTCATTTTACTAGACTTGATAGGAGCTCCAGATCCTAAATTTTATAGTTATTTTGAAGACACTGAAAGGTGGTATGATTTACTTTCATCTGCTGAAGGTATCCTAGAAAAATTAGAGCTGTTTGATAAATATTCTTATGGACAACCCCAACAAAGATATTTTCAGAAGTATTCTATTCAAACATATGTCGAGGATGACCACATTCCATTCTTAGAAAGAAGTACGTATTCCACTGAATCTGATGTCAAAATTTTTTCAATTAATTTATTCATGTACTAAAATAAGAATACGGAATCTTTTATCTTGGGAGGTTATTGGTAAAGATAAGCACAAATTTGAATTTATTTTTTAATTCACAATTTATTCATTTTTTCATGTTTTTACAGAAGTACCAATACTGCACTTGATACCTAATCCATTCCCAAAAACCTGGCACACACCATACGACAATAGAGAAAGCATAGACTTGACAACTACCGAAAATATCAACAAAATTCTTCGACTATTTATCGCTTCGTATTTACATATCAAAGTCTAAATGAGTACCAGTTGAGTATTCAGCCAGAACAGAATTCAATCAATTAAAGTGACCATCTATATTGTTTAACTTTCGTCATTATAGGGAAAAATAATTCCATTCTGATACTAAACTCTGAAATGAAGACGACCTTAGAAGGTTACTTTAGAAAATTGTTTTTTTAATTTGTATACCAGCGAGTGCATTTAATATGCTTCTTAAAACATAGTGATCCACTGAAGAAAGAAAAAACATTCCATGAGAAAGTAGATTCTGAAGTGTAAGAATATCGACAATACTGAGAGTGCATTATATTTGATAAATTCATGGCCATTTTTGCCAATCTATTTTCATGCATAATGTGTGAAATGTGAGAATTAATAGCACTTTTAATTGTACTTATCGTGTAAAGAAGAAAAGATGTTACGTTTTTGTAAATATGCATAATAATTTGCAGAAATAAATCTATATTGTATCATATCGCGATGTTTGTACATGTAAACTATATAAATGTTTAATAAATTATTTTAAAATCTTTCGTCAAATTACTTTAGATAATGGAGTTCATTTATTTAATTTTAAATAAAGAAGAAAAATTCATCTTGAAAAACCCAAATAAATTAAAATAAAAAAAAGTAAATGTGTGACTTCCTGGCGCATGATTGGAATAATAAATGTTCAATAGTCCTCGCCGAATGATCAAGACCTTGCGAATATGGAAAAAATAAGTAGAAATCTACAGAAAGAGAAATTTCTAATCTTGAGTTTGGAACTTGAACTAGTTTTAGAATACTAATGTCGCTTAAAACATACAATGTTTCAAATATTATAATATAGTACATTAACTATATTATATCACAGTAACAAGGATGCGTTATATCCTCATGGCTATTTATTATATTTATGGATAAGTGTCTAAGAATGGCCCTCTTTGACGAAGAAGGTGTAGATCTC
>JAABKJ010011018.1:0-10839 GCA_011634705.1 Andricus grossulariae
ACCCAGAAACAATGTAAAGGTATCGTTGGATGCGTCTCGACCATATCTCTAGGAGGTTTTTTAATCATGCAAAAAAAATTATTATTTCAACAACTATACTGTTTATAATATCTATAATTTGTTGAGACAATAATTGGACAACAATTTATCATAAGTGACAACCAGATCACGTTTTCCGAATGAACATTGTGTTTATTTAAATAATTATTTTTTCGTGGTGATTAAAAAAACTCGCAAGGCTCGTCTCGTTTTCACAAGATTTCACAAGAGTATCAGTTCAACCGAGCGATGTCGAGTACATTTGACACTTGTCAAATAACTTGTTTTTTTATTCTGCTCATTATCAATGAAAGTAAATGTTGTTATCTTTATAGAGAATATACATTTTTCTCAACGCAACCGCTTTAATTATTATCTGCGTGCGTCGGCAATTGAAATATAAAAAAACATGAAATGAAATATATCATGGAGAAAATGTCTATGGCATATACGTATATATAATTATAAAAATATAAAATAAAAATAGAAAAATAACTTTGCTCTAATAACACTTTTTCTATGCTATTCGCTCTTTTCTAGATTTAAACAAAAATTAAATAAAAAATATTTTAATATTTGCAATCTATGCGTACTTTAATACATATATTTAATAAATTAACATAAATATGAATTATTGAAAATCTGCTAAGCGTACTTCACAGGACATAAAATATAAATTTTATAAAAAGTTGAGATACTGCTATATATTTTCAATAATGATCATGCTAAAAAATTACCAATCATCGGAAATTATTCAAATATACTTAATTTAATGTTACTGAGTATTTGATAGTTGCTTCCTAAGAAACATGTGGCTGAAAGAAATTTAAATAAGATTCAATACATTTGCAAAATAAAATATTTGATTGTATACTTTTCTAACAAGTACTATGAATCTAAATAAAATGATAAATTTTCTTCAACGTCAACTGAATCATTGAAGTCGAATAACACGCATTATAGGAGTTGAGGCACATTAAATGTGTAACTACTTTATCAGCCTGTCTATTTCTGAACTATTCCGACTACTTTAGTATGGCTGTGTGTTTTCCAGCAAGTTTTTGAGACAAGTACAGATCGAGTTCCCATATCCAATCGGTTGAACCCGTTGCTGTTTTAGGGGCAGATGAGTTTTGACTTTCTTCTGGGGCGGAATCTGATTCGTATAAAACGTACACATCAAGTTTGCCGTTATTTTTGTCTTTGACTGTAGTTTCCAAAACTTCACTTTCCGACTCAAGAGCAATCTATGATTAATGAGGATTATTATAATAAATATACAGATGCACTACAATATCGATTTTCAAAATTTGAAGTTTTTAAATCATTAATTATCAAGCTAGACATAATCTCACTTTAATTTATATACATTTTGAGTAAATTGAAATTATTAAAGATGTAAATTATTTACTCTTTTAGTTTTTAATTGTTCTAGAATCTCTAAAAATTTTATTTTTAGTTTTGAGAAATTTAAGTCTTTTGATTAAAAAAAAAGGTTCCCTAGAACTTTGCATAAGTTCCCGTGGTTTGTAATACTGAGTTTTATAGATATGATTCAACATTAAAATAGCGCAGTAAATCCAGTGGAACTTTCTATAGTGCTTAAGAAGTTTTTCAAGAGCTGTTTCAAGGGCATCGAAAATATTTTCGTCCACTGGAGTCCTTTTATGTTTCAAAATCGGATCATTCTTTGCCTTTTCAAGTTTATCTATGAGCAGATTAAAACCAACGACTACTGAAGGCAAAGTAGCATACTTTCATCCACTGAGCCTGTCTGATAAAACTTTGAAATGTTGCAAGTATTTGGTTACTTCTTCCATAACACACCATTCATAGGCAGTAATTAGCCAATGTTTCAATTCTATGCTGTTTTCGCAGCGCATGATTAATGCTGCTTTCATTCCAAATGCTAATATTAGCATTACGAATGTCGAATTCCATCTGGTCGGAACATCAATGTTAGGAGACATCATCTTGATGTTGCAGATGGTACTGTAAATAATTAATTTATTACGCCACGGCTCGGAATTCTTCAGTAAACTGAATTAAGTTTTCAGCTTAGAAAATGGAGTTCTTCCTTTTTCTTCAGAATAGAATTCTTTCTTGCTGCTATCATTTTCATCTTCACTATCTTCATAATCTTCATCAAGCTGGTCTTCAGCTCCATTATTCAAAGCATTCTCACCGGTTTCCTTGATGTCAGCTTCGGCATCAAAATTAAGCATTGCCTTAGATAGTTCTTCCATGAACTTCGTATTAGCAGAAGCATTGTTTACAGTTATGCCCTGTAGTTTATTTTCTATTTTGTATTTCTGAAGAGTGCTGTAAAAAACTTAAGAAATATCGCGACCAGACTGACGTCCATCAGGAGACACCTGTTGAGATAAATTTTTTCTGGTGTCCCCTTCTAAATAAAAATTTGTATCCATGTTGTATCACTATTTTAACATTTGACATCTAAAAGGCCAAAATTCAAAATAAGTAGATAACTTCTCGCTCCGAATGACAAGACGATCCGACACGATCAAAACAAAAGATGCCACCGAGTAAAACATATCGAAAAACCTTTTGGGAACCGAGTGAAGTCGAGTGAAGTCGAGTGAAGTTACCGATTTTCTCGGCTCGAATGCAACACTAATAGAAATTAGTAGAAATTATCTAAATTACCTTGGAAATGAGATTAATTTACATGAAACCACCATCTTATGAGCCTATAACGCCCCTCTGAAAAGTGAGCGTTAGATAGCCCTTTACTGAACGGTGTCAGCTACTGACAGATTATTATTTCCAAACGCCACCATACTGACAGATTACTAGTTACACAAATGGCTACTGAATTATGCACAATGTATTCTCTACCCGTATTGTTGGCATTTGTATATACAAAACTCTACCTCGCACCAAACCACTTTGAAAATTTTGCACCATACACGAGATTGCCAATGACAACCCAAACAGCTGACTGCAACGTCAATCGTATATTTTCAGCCAAAGCAATGGAATCCGTAAAATCTTCAATTATCTGCAATAACGTTGTGAAATGTTACAATTATAGATCTTCCTGCACGCAAAATGAAGCAAACAAAACAATCGAAATCCCACCGCTGCACGTAAATCAAGAAGTGAAAGAAGCTCAAGAAGATTTACTACCCGAAAAATCGAAGGATAAATATGAGCTGAACTTCGAGAAATTTGCCAAATGGAGAAAACAAAATAAAACAAAAGTATCTTCGAATAGTGATCATCATCATTATCAAAAAGCATTCACTTCATAGGACGTTCTTGTACCATTTCGGTTGAAGGGCTATCTACTGCTCACTTTTCAGGGGGCTCTACAGTCTCATAACATAGTGCTTTCGAATCAAATATCATACAGCACTCGTAGGGTTACACACGTCTTCACGTGTAAGGACGTCCTCGTGACGAACCCTACTTGTGATTTAATATACTATTCATTTATTCCCTAACGTTCGCTAGAAATCTTTTGAAATTGGTAAGATCTCATGGCTGGTGGAAATACCAACGTACTTAAAAAAATATAGTCCTCTTTTTCTTGTTGCAGAGTTAAGTTTGCAGTTTGAATGTTTACCCAATGGCAACCCTATTCCTGGTGTGCCTCGTAGCGGCTCTTTTCCTTCTTCATCTAATTCTGAAATAAACCATTTACCCGAAAGGTCTCTTCCTACTACCGACCCTCCTATACGTGCCAGGTCCAGGTCTCCTCCTGGAGGGGCTCATCCTCCTTCCAGGTCTATAGATCCACATACGAGGCTTCCTTCTCCTGACGGAAATGGATGTGGCCTTGAGCAACTTAATTTTATCCGGCTTATTCCCAATTGGAATACGCACCGGATATTCGAACTTCGAAGATACACTTTTTCTGCCGATAAATTAATTAAGATAAAAACACGAGGTAGTAACTATGCGCCTGCACCAACCGCAGAACAAATTGTATTATCAACATCCAGTGGTGACGTATTTGCCATATTGGAGACTTATAATGTTCTTGCAGGAATATACAAATATGTACTTAAGCAGAAAAAACGTGTGAAAATAAACATGGAAAGCCACACAATTACCCATTTGAACCGTGAAGAAATGAATGAAGCTCCAGTAGGTGTTCGCCGCTCAATCAGACATAGTTTTAAAGTAATGAATATTAACCCTTGTGTAAACAATAATCTTTTACATGATTCATTCAATTAAGAAAATATAAAACTGTCAAATATATTTCTTGTTGATCCGAATTCGGATACAAATCTTACTCGTAACTAGAAATTACATTAATACATCAATGTCCCATGGTTTTTAAAGCTTGAATCTTTCGTAAATGCCCCAGCCGTCTTTTTCGGGAAGAGATAAACAAATTCATTTGAGATCAAGTTAACCAAAAGCAAACTCTCACACTTTCCTTATTCTTTCCCCATCTTTTTCACACTACTAAAGTCGGGGTCAAATGTCAAGGCTCCTCTCTTCTTTTGATTGCAACCCGTACAAAAAAATGTCTGAATTGTCTAATAAGAAGCATCTGAAAGCTTAAGGAAAAAAATTCAACGATATGATCACTTTTATCCATTTAAATTTTTTTCAATAGTTAGAGGGCAAAACATCCCCAAAAATCAGGATTTTTCAGCAATTTTTTTGAAGTGTTCACTTTAACCTTTATCCAGAAAAAGGGCTACGTTATAAAAAAATCTGAAAAATGCACAGATATTCTTTCAACATTCTTTACTGCAATCAATTTTCCAAAATTCTGAAATATTTTTTCATTCACTTTTTACCAGGATTTATTTTTAAAAACTTTAAAAACTTCATAAATTAACATGTTTTGAGGCCAATTTAAAGCTTCACGTTTATGAAAAACGTAATTTAGTCTAATTCTCCATTTCATTGGTGAGAAAATGATTTTTCTATAAAACATTCTTTTTAACGTAAGAAACATAAATTAGTTTATCCAATGAATAACCCTATCCCGTACTTTGTTTTATGTAAAAAGATCCATTTTTGAATTAATAGCTTTGTTACGCTCTCGGTTCATAAATAACATCTTCATGAATTATCTCTTTCTTTGATGTCTCTCATGATAAAGCATTTTAACGAAATCCCAATTGAAATCGTGACCATGTGTGGTTTTTTGTTTTTATAGAACTGAGTGATACCTAGGACTTCTTTGAAAATTATTCTGATGTCCATCTCTCCTTAGTTTAAGTGCCTAAGTGTCTTTCCTATATATGCTGCAAATAAATTTGTCAATAACGCGTTGTTTGTCTACCTTCATCATACCTATCTTTCTTTTTATTTCACAGCCATGTTACTCTCGAACGGAACTTTATATATAGTATGTAAAACCAATTTTCCCAACATTGGTTTCAAAATCTTTCAAATTTTGCCAAAATAAAGTAGAACAATCATATTAAATGTATTATAATCTTCAATATTACTTTTATTTTGATTATTATTTTTGTTTTTTATATAATTTAATCTATTACTCACATATTTTTCAATAAAATCAAAAGGATATGGTTGAGAAAAAAATCTGTTTACACAATTCAATATTTTTTCATGAAAAACTGAATGTGATCATTTAAAAGATGGATAGTTTTTAATCAAATTCATATCTAGAAAATTCATCAACATATCTTGCAAAAAATTCAGATTAATATGTATTCTTTTACAAACTTAATTTTCTGAATCTTCTATAACTATATTAGCTAAAATAGGAGACAAAACTGATTCTACGGTAGTTTCAAATTCTTTTTATAAAAATTATTACGAAATTCAAAATATACCGAATGTAAAATATATTTTATAACATCAAGGAATTGGTTTTTCGGAATATCGGCATGAATTTTCGTTTTTTTATGACAATTTCAACTCTTTTACAAGGAATGTTTGGAAAAATGACTATTACGCCGAAGGAGGCCAAAACGTGAACAAAAGATATTTTAACATTCTCAATTAACTTTAGAAAGTCAATACTATACTTAATTCATGTTTTTGACATTTCTATGGATTCTTTAATGAATTTGCTGAGTAATTCTACTAATTTTCTGGTTAACGAACCTATTGTCGAAATTAAATTTCGGTACGAATAGCCACATTTTTTCGGTTCGAATAGTGAGAGCTGGAGAAGGGGCTATGTATACCGAAAATTCCGTACAAATAGCGGTATTTCTTCAATACATATAGACCCTTTCATTTTTTAATTAGTTATGTCATCAATGCCAAATACCTAAACATGAACACGTTAGCACTTAAATTAACCTATATGTCCTCTTTTTCTTTTGATAGTAACAATTCTTTTATTTTCTTCACTAATTATCTCAAGTTTTTATATTATACATGTGAAGCATATGGCATCGAACTAAATAAAATGTCAAATCGCACAATCCGCCTGCGATATATTATTCTTCATATTTATTGCATGCTCCATGTTATACACTTACTTTTTTATTGGAAATTAACGTTAATTCAATATTTTTATCTTCAAGGGACTGTTTGGAATCCTCGAAAATTAGAAATTTTCCATCAAATGGAACAAGATTTTCGTGTGAGAGATAAATTTTAAGGAAAGAAACATGAAGTTTATTTTGAGCGGCCTAGTCTTCACCCCCATATCTCGATCTAAAAGCAATGCTTCATGAGGGAAATATTTCTTTCTTCTGTTTCTTGAAAAAAGCAATCGAAAAATTATTAATACTACCTCTGTTTTATAACTCATGAGGTTTATCAACTTTCAGACGAATATTCATGCCGGTTATGTAGATATTTATATTTGTCTTACGCAGAATGTGTATGTGTATACGTATTTGCATATCTATCAATTTTTCTACTGAACACCAACAAAATTCTCTTCTCGGCGTGCATCTCTAAAAATATGGTAACGTGTATAAATTCGATGTTAATATATTGCACTTGTCTTACGCGTGATATGTATGTGTTGTACACATATGTTTCAATTTGCAGACGGCATCACAAAAAAACTGCCATAAGTCTACTGAGTGACGCTGCGACTCCTGCAGACTTATCTGCTGCCTGTTTTATATGGTCGAAGAAGAAGAGCATTTGCTTTGTTGAGTCCTGACTCCTAGGCTTTCTCTGATATTAAGCTGTATATACTGGTGATCGCTTCCAGTATAGTCTTCCAAGACCTCTCAGTTTACTAGGAGAGAAGCGACTTCTTTGGAAGTCAGAGTAATATCCGGAATCGTGCAAACGTTTCCGGCTCTCCTGAAAGTTGGCGTTTTGCCGGAATTCTTAACGAGCAGGCCCCGTCTCGCGGCCATCGCCAAGATGCGCTTCCACCTCGAGTCTGTTCTGGGCATGCCTCACTCCACTGTCCTTGCACTGAGGTCCCCAGCCGTTACAACTTCTCCCTCAGCTTCCTCCAGCAGATCCAGTTTTTTCTGGAAGTCCTGGATGCCCTCGTTCGATGTGAGGTAGCAACTAACTTATTTGACACCTTTGCTCTCAACCCATACGTAGCCGTCTCCAGAGCCATGGCTTACAATCGGGAGTCCCCTTGGATTTCGCACCCTTATGGCTACCAAGCCAAGCTTATCCGCAAACCATCTTGAAGTGTCCCTGTCCTTGTATTGCTCGCTGATGATTAGAAGATCTATGTTTTTTCGCGGACTAGATGATCTAGGAGATCGTTCGCATCTTTGCTTCTGTGCAAATTGGCCTGAAGTAATCTCACCATGCCCAATTTTGCTTCGCTTGGTGAAGTGCGTGTCTAAAGACAAAGCATGCCCCCGTCCCGGTTATGTGCTTGCGGTTCAGACTCTCTGGCTTATTCGTCAATACCTTGCACAGTAAGCAGTGCGGTTCGGACGTACACACGCTTGTCTTGTGTCCGCCCATGCCACATTTAGGACACAGGCCGCTGCGATCTTGCCCTTTACAGAGTCTGGCTTGATGGCCATAGCCCAGACACTTAAAGCACCGATCGACACGTGTTCTTCTTCTGATCCTGCTGCTGATCCACCCTACCTTTATACGGGCGGTTTCCGTCAGTTTATTGGCTGCATGTTCGCCAAGCTCGACGATGGCAATTACTTGCTCTCGCCTGTTGGCCTTCATGATGGACACCTATCCACCTTCTGCTATTGCGCCGAGGTCCCTCTGAAGTGCATCCTCTGCATCCTCCCTCGCGGTCACGCTGTCGATGTCCAGAATCTCGAGGTTGACAGTGCAAACCAGATTTCTCATGGTTCCCATGTCCCCCAGATGCTTCTGTAGAGCTTCTCTAAAGGCTTAGACGTCCTTCGTTTTCTTCCCTAGCTCTAACAGTACCTTGCCGTTTCTGGTCCGGCGGATCGACCTAATACAGGTCTCTGTCTCTTCTGGCTTCAATTCGACTTGATATCTCCCACGACCTCTGCATACGACTTCCCCGCCGCTGGCCTTATCAGCACAGCTTCGTTGCGTTGCTTCTTGGCCAGTCTGCGTTTGTGCTTCTTTTCTAAAGCCTAATCATGTGCCTTCAACTCCCTATATACCGTCTTTTGTGGTGTCGCACCACCTCTTAGTTCGTTATTCATTCTCTTTGTCTTCTTGCCCTTAACCAAATACCAACTCTAGGGAGCTGTATCCTCTTCTTTCTTCTTCTTCCCGAGAGGCGTAGCTGCCTGGTTTTCTGCAGGGCTTGATGCTGCTCTTTTATTCTTTGGCATTGCAGTCGACGTGCTCATCCCTCTACTGGGGCTTGCCTGAGACGTCATCAAGCGGCCAACGAGACTGTCAATGTTGGAATTCTGTGTCTCCTGCTGCCACTTCGGCTTTTTGATAATTTCCTTCATATTTGAATTACCGCTTTTGACAGTCGTGCTGATATTCTGCTGCTTTTTAGCAGCATCCAGCATGGTCGACGTCAGTTCGGCTATCTTATTAATTAGGTCCCTTACGGACATCTCTTCAGCCTCTATGTCCTTCTGTAAGGGTTTCGAGCCCTTTTTTGCCTTCGTTCCAGATCCTGTGGCAGATTCGGATCTCTCGATGTTTCTCTTGAGGGTTACCGCCATGTCTGCTGCGCTCGTGTCTTGCTTCGTAAAATCTGGTTCGGTTAGTATGAGGTTCTCCATGAAAGTTTGCCAGCGCATCGTGCCAGGAGGGGCGGGCTGGAATAGCTGGAAACGGGTATACCTGCGGATCTAAGTCCTACCCCAGTTCTCTGGGGCCCAGCCTTCGTTCAACCAGTCCCGGAAAACACGGACGGACTGGAACTCGCTCCGAGCACTGCGGATTCCGACCTCTGCAGCCACCACGCACTCCCTGATCAAGACCCAAAGAGGCTTGCTTCTGATTCCATGCTGCGGCTGACACCTCGGCAGTGCAAGCACACATTAGCCCCTTGCCACGCCAGCGGGTAAGGAAGACGTGGTTCAGGGCACTCCCAGTGGGCCACAGCAGAAAACAATCGTGGTTTTTTTTCTCGGTGTATCCTTCACCTAGCCTGTTTGGCTCGCGAGGCATATTTTATTTCCGCCCTACCCTCTATATCTAGCAAGCATTCCCCTATCCGCAAACTATTGGACTCAGGGTGGTCTCCTTTCCTCGCTTCCTATCACGGGGAGTGGGAGCTCTCGTTCTGGCAGATCGTACAACGTTTTCGATCAAATACCTATGAAGCCCTTCAGTCGTCATAAAGTGATCGCGCAGTTCGTTCAAAAGTCACTCCGCTCGTTCCAGCTCATCCCTAATTGACAGCCAAATATTCCTCTTCGAGCTGCTGAAATCCACCATTTCTTTTATTGTGCCTCGTAACTCTTCAAAGAGATTATACGTCTCTAAGAGTTTGGCGTCCACTTCTGCGATGTCCATCTTGTTGACGAACACTTCCACCTCCTCTTTCACGGCCAAGGACCACTCATCTCCTCGCGGACGCTCCTGTCAAAGTATGATTGGTTACCCCCAAAAATGATGATGATGATGATGATTTTTTTTCCAAGGGAAGGTGAAAAATGTTTAACAGCACACCGTGAATGGTCCGCACTTCTCGATAGTGTGAGAATCTTACAATTAGTCGCATCACTACAATGACTCCAACATATATAATATTCAATTATACCTTGCGTGTAATTATACATTATACAAAATCAACTTTGTCATCATAATAATGCCACCAAGGGACCCACTAAAATCCACCACCCTTTCTCCTTGGCATTAATCCACCCGGAACCGCTTTCACATTACTTCAGAAGGTGCTGTTTTTTTGGCCGTGCCCCAGCCTTCATCATTTCTCCTAGCTTGAGCTGCTCCTGGTGTACTGGGCTTCTAGCGCACCTACGCAGCTACGATGTTAGCCGGCCGATGGTCTGTCCGGGACTTACCTTCCTTTGCGGCGCAGAGGTAGCACTGCGGTGTGCTTTTGCACACCGCAGCTTTATGCCCCTCTTTGCCGCATTGCCAGCATGTTTTTAACCTATCTGGACCCTCGCAGTTCGCCGTCTTGAGGCCGGAGCCTAGGCAGCGGTAGCACCTTATCGCATCCGCCTTCTCATTCACACGGCAGGATATCCACCCCATTTTCGGGTGTCCTGCGTGTAGTATGTTTTGTGCCGGCTATTCTGTCACTTCCACGAATGCCTTTAGCGTTCCTCGAAAGCCCTTTTCGTGAGAGTGACTCTCATCTGTTCAGATGATTCTGCTCCAAGACAGCGGATAGCTTTAATCTGCCGTCCGCTGTAGGCCCTACTTCCACAAGGACCTCGCTGTTCCTGGTATGATGATGATGATGATGATGATGATGATGATGATGATGATGATGATGATGATGATGATGATGATGATGATGATGAT
>JAABKJ010011019.1:0-10839 GCA_011634705.1 Andricus grossulariae
AGAAATGTTGAGTTTCAACTCGATTGAGATAATATTGAGGATTCTGAATAAGATTTACAAAAACGTATTTTTTTCTTTTGGGAAATACATGTTAAACTTCATGGGGCTTGCGGCACCCCTGAATATAATTACAAAAAAAAAATCGATTTATTTTCGGGTGGATTCGAACAAATTTGGGGGGTGTCCCGATGAAAATTAAAAAAAAAAATTTCCAATGCATTTTTGGACCACCCTAATGGACATTCGTATCATTTGAAAAATCTGTTTTAAACAGAAAAACTATTTTCATTAACATAATTCAAAGTTCATACAAGAATAGAAAAGCCTCTTTGATTCCAGAAGTTCTAATTGATCAATTTGTATTTTTTTATTTTGTTACTTCCTCTACGAAGAAGCAAAAATAATTGCTAATTAATTAAAATGAGGAAGCAAAGTGCTCATCAAATGAGCACCACAAAGCAAATACGAAAAAAAGTGAAAAACTCGAGATCGAATGCACAGCTAGTTTATTGTTAATTTATATTTTTCAGTTGAAATATATGTTAAAAATTGAACATTTTGGGAGGAAAATTCACCTTACATATTGGTTGAAGATTCAATAACTTGATGGAAAGTTGAATTAATTTGTTAGAAACTCATTTTTTTTGTAGGGGACACATAATTTTAGGTACAAAATTATTTTTAGGTAGAATATTTGACTAATTTGTAGAAAATTTGTTGTTTTTTTGTTGCGAATTTATTTAATAGGTAAAGATTTAACTATTGCAGTTAAAGATTCATCATTTTAGTTGAAAATTCCACTCGATTGAAAATTTATTTATTTTGTGCAAAAATCCTTTTCAGTTGAAAGTTCAACTATTTGACTAAAAGTTGATCTTTTTAGTTGAAAATTCATGTATTTTGTTGAAAATTCGTCTTATTCAATAGAAAATAATTCTTCTTGGTTGAAAATTTATGTTTTTGGTTGAAAATTTATGTTTCTGGTTGAATATTTAACTATCTGGTTAAAAGTTCATGTATTTGGTTATAAATTCGTCTATTTTTATACAGAAGATTAATTTTCTTGATTAAAAATTCATCTTTTTGTAAATGTATCTGTTTGGTTCAAAATTTAACTATTCAGTTTAAGATTTATGAATTTTGATTTTAAAAAATTGTCTTTTTTACTAGCAGTCTTCCTGCTTGAAAATTCATCTTTTTTGATTGAAAATTAATTTTTTTATCTCAAATTTTAACTGTTCCTCTTTTAATTTTAAACTGACATTTTAGTTGAAAATCCAACTATATGGTTGAATTTTCTACTATTTTGTAGAAAAATCGTTGTTTTTTAGTTACAAATTTATTTTTCAAGTAAAAATTTAACTATGCCAGTTGAGGATTAATTATTTTTGTTGAAAATTCGTTTTTTCTTGTGGTAAAAAGCTATTTTTTTAAATTGAAAAATGTAACTATTCCATTTTTGGTTAAAAATTAATCTTTTTTTAGTTGAACATAAATGTTTTTTGTTGAATATTAGTCTTTTTCGTTACAAGCTTAAACTTTTTCGTTGAAAATTCATGTTTCTAGTTAAAAATTCAACTATTTGGTTAATAATTAATTAACTCTGTAGGAAATTCAACAATTTTGTTAAAAAGTCATCTTTTGGTTGAAAATTGAACTATTTTATTAAAAAATCGATGTTTTTTGGGTGTAAATGTTATTTTTTAAGTAAAAATTTAATTATTCTATTTTTGGTTCAAAAAGTTATATTTTTTAGTTGAAAATTCATGTACCTTGTTGAGAATTCGTCTCTGTACGAAATTCAACAATTTTGTTGAAAAGTATTTTTTTTTGTATTTTGTTATATATTTGTCTTTTTTAACAAAAAATTAATCTTAATATTTGAAAATTCATCTTTTCAGTTGAAAATTGGAATATTTTGGTGAAGAATTAAATTATTTAGTTAAAAATGTTTTTTTGTTTCAGTTAAAAAATATTTTATTTTATTAAAAATTTCACTTTTTAATTTTTTTTTGTGTAAATTTATATTTTTAGTTGAAAATTGAACTATTTTGTTGAAAAATCGTTGTTTTTTGGTGGAAAATTAATTTTTTATGTGATAATTTAATTATTACGGTAAAAATTCATCATTTTAGTTGATAATTCATCTTTTTGGTTGAAAATTTAACTGTTTTGTTTAAAATTCATTGTTTTTTGGGTGAAAAATTTATTTTTTAAGTGAACATCTAACTATTCCAGTTTAAGAGTCTTCATTTTAGTTAGAGTACAACTTTTCGGCTTAAAAATGAACTATTTTATTGAATAATCATTGTTTTTTGGTTACAGCTTTATTTTTTAAATTGAAAATGTAAATATTTCATTTTTTATTGAAAATTATTCTTTTCTAGTTGAAAATTCTACTATTTGGCCGATAATTGATCTTTTTAATTGAAAAGTGAACTACTTGGTTGAAGATCCGTCTTTTGCGGTGGAAAGTAATTGTTTTATGTTGAAAATTTACGTTTTTGGTTGAAAATTCAACTATATGGTTAAAAATTCATCCAGTTTGTTGAAAATTTAACAATGTTGTTAAAAAGTAATCCTTTTTGGTTTGAAATTCGCGTGAGTTTAAGTTAGGCGGTGTAATACAACATAATTTTATGTAATCCAGAGTCATCTTAGGTAATTTAGCGTAATTCCGTATATTGAGGTAATCCAGGGTATAATTTTCAGGAGTTGTTTCCCCGTCGATAGTATCTATTGATTTAAAATAATCGCGCGCTTTTCGGTGCATGCGCAGTAGGAAAAGGAGCGGTCCGTTAGGCGGAACGGTGGAATAGGAACAGTCGTACTTCGCGGACATTCGCGGAAGAATGCGTAGCCATTGATCGCGTAAATCCCAATGTGAGTTTTGTGGACAATTTTATTCGCGAGGATTTTTCGTTACAGTAACAATGACGTCAGAGAGCTAATCAAGTGCACGACAAAAGACGTGGAAGAAAGAAAGGAGGAAAAAAATAGATAGAGAAAGAGGGAAAGAACCAGAAGGTACAAGAAAGAAAAAGGCGACTCACTAAATTAAATTTCTCACACACAGGCGTCCAGCATTACAGGATGTTTTGGGCGTTCTGGGATTCATCAAGATCGGAAAAATTCCTCCTTGTTTACCTGTCAGAACAAGTCTGACACCCCGGATTCTCGATCCGACACGTGCAATGGCGCCGCGCAGTGTTTTGTGAAGTGAAGGAAAGCTGTCCGGTAGTGTGCGGTCGAACGGGAAAGGAAGAGGAATGCAGGCGTTTAATCCGGGATTCAACTTTTCCGATCGTGAGCGATCATTTTTTTTCTTTCAAGTTGTGGCTTTGCCGCGCGAGAAGCGCATGTGTTTCGAAATGTCTACTATTCGTGCCAAGAGAACGCGGGGTAGTCAAGTTCGTCGCGCCTAGGACAGTGGAGTGCGACCGAATTCAACGAATTTTCCTTTTTGTTTTGATTTTTGTTTGTTGAGAGATGAAGTGCTTTTTTGTGTCTAGTGTGGCCTTCAATTGGAGCGAGATGAGATCGACGCTGACGTGAAATCCAAAGAGATTCAGGTGAGTTCGAGGACTGTGACAGAGAGAGAGAGAGAGTGAGAGAGGGAACGGGGTAACCTAAAAACTGCGACGAGGTTGCATACCGCGATCGATTCGCAGAAGTTGACGATTCAGCTGGATATTCAGCAACGTCATTTCGTTTATAAAGCAAAAGCAATCTGTGTCGTTTCATTCTCTTCAAGCAATGATTTTCATTTTTAAGATTCTTAGAACATTCGCGATAAAAAAGGTCAATTTGTGTAGGTGGAAAATTTATTACGAATACATTCCAAATGTAGTGTTCTTGAGACCCGGGAAATACCAGTTTTTCAAATTCCTACAGTAGGTTTAAAAATCCTATCCACAATGTCACTTAGTAATACCACTTCAAATTGTGAGTTTGGTGGAGTTCGTTTTGAAATTCTTTAAAGTTGTTATGATTCCTATTTTAAATTATTCAGTTTTTAAAGGGCTGATTCTAAAGTTTAATTTTTAAACATCAAGTTTAATGTCAAGTCTGTAAGCAACTTTTTCATAATATTGTCTCTGAACCCTTTTTAACCAAAACATTTCAAAATATATAATTGTTTAATTTGATTGTTTAATTCTAAAGAAATAGGAATGTAAAGTGTGTTTGAAATAAGAAGCGTTTAGAAGTTATGAATATATTGTGCAGTAAGATAAAGATGTTTGAATATTGCATAACTTTCGCCGACAATTCTGTTCAGTTTGGTCAACTTGTTATTTTCTTGAGTGAATGTAAAATGAACTTTTTTCATGACAATTCAAACACTTGATTAAAAGTTCGGTTATTTTGTTGAAAATTCATCTTTTCTGGTTTAAAAGTCTACGGTTTTCTAAAAAAATTCGATTTTTTAGCTTGCAAACTCAATTTTTTTATTGAAAATTCATCTCTTGGCAGTACATCGAAAGTGTTAATTTAAAAATTCTTTTAAATTGTCATGATACCAATGTTGAATTATTCAGTTTTGAAAAGCCTGATAAAGTTTAATTTTCAAGTTTCACATTGTTCAGCTTGAACAGTTTCAAATGTTTATAGCAAGCCTGTCAGAAACTTTTTTATAGTACACTCTCGAAACACCTTTTAAAAATAAATAAAGAAATTATATAATTCTTCAATTTGAATTTTTAGTTCTGAAGAAATGGGAATGGAAATTGTGTTCAAAATGAAGTGAAGCGTTTAGAAGTTATGAATATATTGTGCAGTAGTATTCATTCATTGTTTTTCTCTTCTCAAAAATTCGTATTTTTGGCTTGAAAATTCAACTACTTAATTAAAAATAAAAGTCCAACTTTTTTGTTAAAAATTGATCTCTTTTGCTTAAAAGTTAAACTCGAAATTAAATTTTTGTTGAAAATCTGTCTTTTCGATTTTAAAAGTCAACGATTTTCCAAAGAATTCTACATCTTATCTTGGAAATTCAACTCTTTTATTGACAATTCATCTCTTTTGACAGCAAATCGAAAGTGTTCTTTCATAAATTCTTTAAAATTGTTATTATTGCAATTTTGAATTATTATGTTTTGAAAAGACTGCTTCTAAAATCTAAAGTTTATTTTTTAAACATCAAGTTTCACCTTGTTCAGATTGAACAGTTTTAAATGTTTATATCAAGCCTTTCAGCTACTTTTTCATGACATGATCCCTAAATACTTTTTAAAAATTAATAAAATAAAGATATAATTGTTCAATTTGAGTTTTTAAATTTTGAAGAACTAGGAATGGAAATTGAGTTGAAAATAAAGTGACGCGTTTAGAAGTTGAATGTCTTGTGCAGTAAGATAACGCTGTTTGAATATTGCATAACTTTTGAAGCCGATTCTGTTTAGTTTGATTAACTTGTTATTTTCATGAGATAACGTTAAATTTTAAAGATAGCTGATAGTATTCATTTAATTTCTTGGATAGACAATTCGTCTTTTTGGATTAAAAATTCATCTTTTTTGGTTAAAAGTGCAACTGTTTGGTTAAAAATTAATCTGCTTTGGCTGAAAATTTGTCTTTTTGAGTTGATAATTCTATTTTTGTAAGTAAATTTGGAAATTAATTTTTTTCAGGTTGAAAATTCAACTGTTTTGTAGAGACTTGGCTTGAAAATTCAAATATTTGGTTGACATTTTTATTCTCGCTTGACTAAAATATCTTTCGTGGTTGAAAATGTGTCTTTTTGGTTTGAAAATTCATCTCTTTTGGTAGAATTTTGATCTTCTTTGGTTAAAAATTATTTTGTTTTGGATGAAGATTCAAATATTTTCTTGAAAATTCGTCTTTTTGTTGGAATTAAACTTTTTTTGCTTTAAAATTAATTTTTTTTGCTATATGAACTATGTTTTTTTCGTTAAGAATTCGTGTTTTTGGTTGAATGTTTTTCAAAATATTAAATTTATATTTTCTGTTGTTGAAATATTAACTATTACATTTTTCCTTGAGAATTCTTCTATGTTAATTGAAGATTTATCATTTCAATTGAAAATCCTTGTCTGGTTGAAAATTGAACTATTTTGTGGAAATTCCTTTTTTTGTTGCTCAGAAGTTAATTATTTTTTTAACTATTCCAGTTTTAGTTGAAATTTTATCTTTTTTAATTGAAAATTCAATTCTTTTGACGAAAATTTAATTATTGGGTTTAAAATTCAATTATATTGTTAAAAGCTGATATTTCTAGGTCGAAAATTCAACTGTTTTATTAAAAGTTCGTCTTTTTATCTTTCTTCGTTGAAAAATTAACTGTCTGCTTTTTTTTTGAATATTCGGTCATGTGGTTAAAAATGCATAATTTGTGGGTGGAAACTTCAGCTATTTTGGTTAAAAATTCTCGTCGCTTTTGCTTGAAAGTTCAACTACTTGGTTGAAAAATAATCTTCATTGTTAGAAAATTAAACTCGATATTAAATTTGTATTGAAAATAGATCTTTTTATGCAGAAAAAGTCGAAAGAGTTCTTTTAGAAACTATTTTAAATTGTTGTGATTCCACTTTGGAATTATTTTGTTTTGAAAAGCCTGATTATAAATTTTATATTTCAAAGCATCAAGTTTCAAATGTTTATATCAAGCCTATCAGCAAATTTTTCATAACATGGTCCCTAAACACTTTTTAAAAATTAATAAAATAAATATATAATTGTTCAATTTGAATTTTAAATTCTGAAGAACTAGGAATGGAAATTGTGTTCAAAATAATGTAGCGTTTAGAAGTTGTGAATATATTGTACAGTAAGATAACGATGTTTGAATATTGCATAACTTTCGCAGACGTTTCTGTTCAGTTTGATCAACTTGTTATTTTCTTGAGATTATGTTAAATGTTGACAACTAATATTATTCTTTAAATTTTTTTGGATTTAAAATTCATCTTTTTTGGTAGAAAAGTCATCTTTCTTATTGAAAATTTATCTTTCTAAGTTGAACATGAACTTTTTTGTTGAAAATTCAACCACTTGATTAAAAATTCAATTATTTTGTTGAAAATTCGTCTTTTTTATTTGAAAGTTCAATTGTTTGGTTCAAAATTCATCTTTCCGGGTTTAAAAGTCAACAGTTTTCTAACACATTCGACTTTTTAGCTTGAAAATTCATCTCTTTTGGCAGAACATCGATAGTGTTAATTTAAAAATTCTTTAAAATTGTTACGATACCAATTTTGAATTATTCAGTTTTGAAAAGCCTGATTCTAAAGTTTAATTTTCAACGCTTCAAGTTTCATCTTGTTCAGCTTGAACAGTTTCAAATGTTTAGTTTCAAGCCTGTAAGCAACTTTTTCATAATATGGTATCTGAACACTTTAACAATAAATTTAAAAAAGATCTAATTGTTTAATTTCAATGTTTAATTCCGAATAAATAGGAATGTAAATTGTGTTGAGAATAGAGTGAGGCGTTTAGGTGTTATGAATATATTGTGCAGTAAGATAACGCTGTCTGACTGTTGCATAACTTTTGCAGACGATCCTATTTAGTTTGGTTAACTTGTTATTTCCTTAGATAACGTTTAATGTTAAAGACAGCTGATAGTATTCATTAAATATCAAGTGTATGGTAAATTAACTCCTAACTGGTTTATTATCAGTTCTTTAGAAATTGTCATTTTATGTTCGCAACTCTCATTCTCAGATTTTCCATTTGAATTTAAAAGCCTCATTTTATTCGGTTGAACATTTTGATTATTGTACATTACGCAAGAATGTTTTATAATCGAATAATAAAGTTACCTTAATTTTTCGCTTACAAAAATAAAGAAAAGATTAGGAAAAGTGTAAAATATATTAATTTAACTTTTAGAATGTTACTTGTCTTAAGACGTGTCGTAAGAACCATTTTGAGGAAATTAAAAGTGATTTAAATAATTAGGGACAGAGCACAGAGCTATTATTATATTTTTGGTTCAGAATGCATCTTTTCTAGTTTACTATTTGGTTGAAAATTTAATTATTTGGTTAAAAGTGATCTTTTTGGTAAAAAATTCAACCATTTTGTTGATTGTTCGTCTTTTTTGTATTGAAAATTCATCTTTGAAGTCATCTTTCTAGGAAATTAACTTTTTTTTGTTAAAAAATCAAATTTGTTTGAATTGATTTAAAATTCAACTATTTTATAGAAAATTCTTCATTTTTAGTTGAATTTAACTTTTTTTTTAATCTAAAATTTAACTATTTCTTGGTTGAAATATCAAATATATTTTACGTTGAGAATTCATCTTTTTGGGTTGAAAATAATTTAATCAACATTTCGATTACTGTAAATTACGCAATAATGTTTTATAATCGAGTAATAAACCTAACCTTAATTTGTCACTACAAAAATAACGAAAACTTTTAGCAGAGTATACAGTATATTAATTTATCGTTTAAATTGTTACTTATTTTAATGTCTTTATTTAATTCGTGTCGTAAGAAGCATTCTGAGGGAATTCAAAGCGATTTAAATAATCAGGGACAGAGAGCAGCACTTTGCAATTAAAGATCTCATTAATCTTAATGTATTCGTAGTTTGTTAGCTAGCTTTTAACACATAAATTATTATAATTACTATTTTTTAAAGTCACAAATATAACCCAAGGACGCGTAACTCGAAAATACCGCCGGGTTTCCTCAACTTCGACTTTATTTTTATATTGAGTTCCTGTGCTGCCGGTGCAGTCGTTCCTCTTTTAATTTTTCCCTGCTCGATTTTCTCTTTACCAATCTTCTCAACTTCTTCTTCTTCTTCTGAGAAACATAACACTTCCCTTACTTCTTACGCGGTCAAATTTTCTTTCTAACACTTCAGCATTTCTAAAAGCAGACTTTAAATATAAAGTGAAGTCATATTTAATATATTCACCTTAAGGGCATATGGTAAACTTTGACGTCAAGAATTACCAACTTTCCCACGCGTTTTCCGTCGTATTTTTAAACTAAAGAAGATACCTCACTTTCTGTTCCACTGGAGTTTGTATTGTTATCAAATAGTGGAATTTTTATTGTTATCAAGTAGTGCAATTTCATTTGTTTTTAACTTTGTAATGTAATGAAGGCAAGGGCCTTAGTTGCGAAATAAAGCCCTCTTCGTTTCCAAAAATCTCAGCGAGATTATTTACACGGTGATAGTGGGTAAAAGAAAACCTGAAAATCAGGGAAAAATCAGTGAATTTTATTGGTCAGGTAAAGTCAGGGTAGAGATTTTGAAAATAATTTTGCAAAAGTCAGGGGATTTCTATAATAGGCATTTTAAATAACTAGCAAGGATAATAATTTTTTAATTTAAATTTCAAGTTGTTTTATTCCCTTTATAAAAGATTCTATGTTAAAAATGTTACAAGATTAAGATTCTGGTATTTGAATATTAATGGTCAGGCAAAATGAAAAATTGCTTAGGGAAACATTAAGGAATTTTGAAAATTTATATGTAATGTATAATATTATTGTAAGTAATTTATTTATCTATTTATTTTTTTTTTTTGAAATTGGCTTCTCCTGACAATTATATTTTGAGTTGAAAATTTTATTATTTGGTTGAAAATTCACCAGCCATTTTGGAAGATAATTAAATTTTTGTTGAAAGTGCATTCATTTGATGTTAATTCAACTAAAATATTTCTTCGTTGA
This sequence comes from Andricus grossulariae, assembly GCA_011634705.1. Taxonomy (NCBI): domain Eukaryota; kingdom Metazoa; phylum Arthropoda; class Insecta; order Hymenoptera; family Cynipidae; genus Andricus; species Andricus grossulariae. Next base: position 9,657 of record JAABKJ010011019.1, read on the forward strand.
ATTTTTTTTTTTTTTCAAATTACTTTTTAACTGAATATGTAAATATCCAGTTTTTGTTGAAAATTTGTCTTTTTTAGTTGGAAATTCAGGTCCGATCAGCTAGCACCTCCACAACGGAATATCAATATTTCTTTGATGTCAGAATTTCGGGCTAATTTTGGGTGGTAATGCCGATTTTTGCGCTCTTGTATTTTTCTCAAAAAATTAAATTTTGACTGGAGGTGCTGACTGCCCGAGCAGCTAGCACTTCCAGTATATAAAATTCTTGAAATTTTAAAATCTAATCATTCCAGAATTTCGGGCTATTTTCGGGCTCTTGAAATACCAAAAAACCAATTTCAAAAAAACAACACCTATCATTGACAACCAACCCTCAATTTTTAAAATTAATTTTTGGACAAAACAAACAACTCCAGAATTTCGGGCTATTTTCGGGCTCTTGAAATACCCAAAAACAAATTGCGAAAAAACAACCCCTATTCTTGACAACCAACCCTCAATTTTCAATAACTTTTTTTTGACAAAACAAATTTCGAAAAAACAACCCCTGTCACTGACAACCAACCCTCAATTTTGAAAAATACTTTTTGCACAAAACAAACTACTCCAGAATATCGGGCTATTTTCGGGCTCTTGAAATACCCAAAAACGAATTGCGAAAAAACAACCCCTATCATTGACAACCAACCCTCAATTCTGAAAAATAATTTTTGGACGAAACAAACTACTCCATAATTTCGGGCTATTTTCGTGCTAATCTTGGGCGGTAATGCCGATTTTTAGGCTTTTGTATTTTTCTCAAAAAACAAAATTTTGGGATCTAATCATTCCAGAATTTCGGACTATTTTCGGGCTCTTGAAATACCCAAGAACCTATTTCAAAAAAAAAAAAAATATCCATTTATCAGTTTTCATAATTCAAATACTCATATTTTTGTAAGGAAGTTCTTCTATTGAAATCGGTAAAATACGTGTCGTCTTATTTCCTCGGAAAAACCACATATACCTATTTGAAAAAAATTCAGTGTATTTTAATTTGAAATGATTACAATTTAACCATAAAATATAATTCAAATTCAAACTATACAATTGTACATTATATTTGAAATTCATAAAGTTTATTTGTTAAACAAAAGTTAAGTTGTATGTTGTATATAAATATTGTAAATAAACACAGCATTTT
>JAABKJ010011020.1:0-10839 GCA_011634705.1 Andricus grossulariae
ACATTAGTTTCTCCAACCACATTTTAGATTTTTAAAGGAATTTTAAACTAAAAAAGATCAATTTTCTAAAAAAAATTCGAATAGCGACATTTTTAAAGAAGAAAGAAACATTTTTTTCAACAAAAAAAACAACGAATTTTCAACAAAATATTTGAATTTTCAAGTAAATAAATCAATTTTCAACTAAAACAATAAATTCTTCGGAAAAAACTGAATTTTTAACTCAAAAGGTGAATTTTGTACTAAAAAAGACAAATTTTCAACAAAAAAGATGAATTTTCAATCAAGAAGATTAAACGTCTGAAACCAATGATTGAATGAATTTTTAATTAAAAAGGTAAGTTATTTGAATGAATTTGATTTGAATGAATTTTCAATCAAAAAGGTAAATTATTTTCCAGACGAAAAAATGTCAAAAAAATATTAAAATTTTCAAGCAAAAAATTTAGTTCTTAAATAAATAATGAATCTTCAATAAAAAAAGATTTTTTAACCCAATAGTGTAATAAAATAATTAAATAATGAATCTTCAATAATAAAAAATGAATTTTTAATCCAATAGTTTAATTTTCAACCCAAAAGATGGATTTTCTACAAAAAAAGATAAATTCTCAAAAAAGTAGATGAATTTTCAACAAAAAAGTTAATTGTTTAATCAAGATGATTAAATGTCTAACAAAAAAGATGAATTTTCGAAAAAAAAGGGAAATAGTTAAATATTTAGTTTAAAAAATTAATTTTCAATTAAAAACGAATTTTCAACAAAATAGTTAATTTCTCAACGAAACAATTAAATTTCCATGCCATAAAGACGAAATTTCTACAAAAAAAGTTCTTTTTTATCCGGCTAGTTGAATGTTCAAATAAAAATGATCATTTTTTAACAAAAAGTGGAATAGTTAATTTTTTAGTTAAGAAAATTAATTTTCAACAAAAAGAAGTAAAATTAAAACGAAAAAATTAAATCTTCAACCAATAAAAATTAATTTTTAACAAAGTAGTTAAATTTTTAACAAAAAAGTTAATTTTGTAACCAAAATGATTAATTGGCGATAAAAAAATATGAATTTCCGACAAAAAATGGAATAGTGAAATATTTAGTTAAAAAAATTAATTTTCAATTGATTGATTTTCAACAAAAAGAAGTGAAATTAAAACGAAAATATTGAATCTTCTACCAATAAAATGAATTTTTAACAAAGTAGTTAAATTTGCAACAAAAAAAGATGACTTCTTAACAAAAGAATTATTTTTCCAACGATATGAAACAATTTTTGTCAGAAAAATTCATTTTCACAACAAAAAAAATTAACAAAATAGTTACATTTGTAGGCAAAGAATGTAATTTGTAAATAAATAATGCATCTTCAATAGAAAAAATTATTTTTTAACCCAACAGTATAATAAAATAATCATTAAAAAGAAAAAATGAATTCTCAACCAATAGTTGAATTTTCAACCCAAAAAATGAATTTTCTACCTAAAAAGACAAATTTTCAAAAAAATAGATGAATTTTCAACGAAAAAGTTAAAGTTTTAACGAAAAGAGATTAAATGTCTATCAAAAGAGATAAATTTCCGAAAAAATTTAATAGTTAAACATTGAGTATAAGAAATTAATTTTCAATAAAAAAAGCTAATTTTCAATCAAAAAAATGAATTTTCAACCGAAAAGAATAATTTATAATAAAATAAATATCCTTATGAACGAAATTTTGATTTTTAAAGGAATTTTCAGCCTCATAGTTAAATTTTCAACCAAAGAAATGAATTTTCAACCAAAAAGGTATATTGTTCACCAAGAAGATTAATATTCTGCCAAAAAAGAAAAAATTGCAAAAAACTTCATAATTTTGAAAATGTTTAATTTCTAAATGTTATGCTAAAATGTTGAAATTTAAATGTTAAAAATATATTTAAAGTACGATTTAAGGTAATTTCACACGCGGCGAGACATATTTTGTTATTAAAAAAATAATCTTCTAAAATCTGAAAAATAATAATAAATAATCTGAACAAATCGTGTCATTCATATCAAATTTACAGGAATTTCTTCGCTATAATAAAAAAATTTCTGTAAATTATATAAAAAATTTTCAAATAATATGAGATTTTCTCTAAAATTTATAACAAAATGCACATTTTTATCCATGCGTTTAATAATTTATTATTTGATTTCAATAAAATTCTTTTCATTGTAAAATAAGTTTTTAAATTTATTTTAAAATTCTGTTTAAAATAGTTACTAGCAAAATTTTACTAACTCATTTAGTCGGTTATTCTTACAGATTGAATTAGTTAACTTTTACTATTTTTTACTGATTTTTACTAATTTATATTTATAGAGTAAATTGTTTTTAAATAAATGTGAAAATTAGTTGAATTTATAATCATAAATGAAAAATTAGAAACCTCGTCATATCGAACCTGTTTGAATTTCGTACACTTAGAAATTGAAATGACTTTCACTTTCAATTTTAAGTACCTTAAAATGTAAAACACCGATCTTGGGCATTTTTGTATTCAAGAAGAGTCAAAAGCGAAATGTAGGTCCATATAATTACCCACGGAATATAGAATGACAATTCTTTTGTTCTTTCCTTTTAAATTATACGCTCCTCAAAAAAAAAATAAAAAAAATAACATTCTAATTTGTTTATTGGAAGAATGAATATTTATGAAAAAATATAAAATGAAAAAGAATGAATAAAAAATATATAAAAACAAAATAATAATGATAATATAATAAACTATTTATATCAAACAGGTTTGACACTTGAAGTCGTAGAATTTTTCGGGGACAAACTATTTTGTTTTTTAGAGGAAATTAGGCGATACGTATTTTCAGAATCTGTGAAAAATTTTTTTTACGAATTTATGCGTATTTCAATTTTTTACTTTGTTTTTCGAAAAAATGGCAATTTTTTCTTTAAACTGATATAAATTTTGACCAGAAAGGAAATAGTTAAATTTGCAGTGTAGAAAATTAATTTTGAAGCAAAAACAAAAAAGCGAATTTTCAAAAAATTAGGTAACTTTTTAACACGGCAGATGAATTTTCATACCAAAAAAAAAAAGAATTTTGTACAAAAAAGTTCATTTTTATCCAACTAGTTGAATTTTCGGATAAAAACGATCATTTTTCAACAAAAACGAAAATAGTTAATTTTTTAGTTAATAAAATAAATTTAAAAAAAATTAAATGAAAACAAAAAATTAAATTTTCAACAAATAAAAATGAATTTTTAACAAAGGAAATATATTTCCAACGAAATAGTAGAATTTTTTACCAAAAGAGATGAATTTTGATCTCACAATATAAAAGCAGACTTTTCAATTAAAAATAATAAAAAAATGTTTAAGAAAAATATTGAATGACACGCTCCTCAAACAAAGAAAAAATATTTAACATTCTAATTTGTTTATTGGAAGAGTAAATATTTATGAAAAAAATATAAAATAAAAAAGAATTAATAAAAAATATATGTAAATAAAAGAAAAATAATATAATAAATAAATATGAATTTGTTGCTTTGTTTTTGAAAAAAATTGCAATTTTTTCTTTAAACTTATATAACTTTTGACCAGAAATAAAATAGTTGAATTTGCAGTGTAGAAAATTAATTTTGAAGCAAAAACAAAAAAAACAAATTTTCAAAAAAAATAATTAACTTTTCAACAAAATAGTGGAATTTCCATGTCAAAAAGACGAATTTTCTACAAAAAAGTTCATTTTCATCCAAATAGTTGAATTTTGAAATAAAAACGATCATTTTTCAACAAAAAGTGGAATAGTTAATTTTTTAGTTAATAGAGTGATTAAAAAAAAATAAAAAAATAAAAAATTTATTCTTCAACCAATAAATATGGATTTTTCACGAAAGAAATATATTTCCGACTAAATAGTAGAATTTTTTACCAAAACAGATGAATTTTGATCGCAAAATATAAAAGCAGACTTTTCAATTAAAAATAATTAAAAAAATTTTCAGAAAAATATTGAATGACACGCTCCTCAAAGAAAAAAAAAATTAACATTCTAATTTCTTCATTGGAAAAGTAAATATTTATGAAAAAAAGAAGAAATGAAAAATATATATAAATAAAAGAATAATAATATAATAAAATAAATATGAATTTTTTGCTTTGTTTTTGAAAAAATGGCAATTTTTTGTTTAAACTGATATAACTTTTGACCAGAAATAAAATAGTTTAATTTGTAGGTAGAAAATAAATTTTGAAGCAAAAATAAACAAAAAAATAAATTTTCGAAAAAATAGTTAACTTTTCAACAAAACAGTTGAATTTTCCTGCCAAAAAGAAGAATTTTCTACAAAAAAGTTCATTTTCATCCAACTAATTTAATTTTAAAATAAAAACGATCATTTTTAAACAAAAACTGAAATAGTTAATTTTTTAGTTAATAAAGTGATTTTTTCAAACAAAAAAAAAAACAAAAACTTTAATCTTCAACGAATAAAAATGAATTTTTAACAAAAGAAATATATTTCCAACTAAATAGTACAATTTTTTACCAAAAGAGATGAATTTTGATCTCAAAATATAAAAGTAGATTTTTCAATTGAAGATAATAAACTTTCAAAGAAAACTATTGAATGACACGCTCCTCAAAAAAAAAAGAAAAAATATTTAAAATTCCAATTTCTTTATTGGAAAAGTAAATATTTATGAAAAAAATAAAAAATAAAATATCTATATATATAAATAAAAGAATAATAATAAAATAAATATCAATTTTTTGCTATGTTTTTCAAAGAAATCCCAATTTTTTCTCTAAACTTATATAACTTTTGACCAGAAATGAAATAGTTGAATTTGCAGTGTGGAAAATTAATTTTGAAGCAAAAACAAAAAAAACGAATTTTCAAAAAATTAGGTTACTTTTTAACAAAATAGTTGAATTTTCATGCCAAAAAGACGAATTTTTCACAAAAAAGTTCATTTTTATCCAACTAGTTGAATTTTAAAATAAAAACGATCATTTTTCAACAAAAAGTGAAAAAGTTAATTTTTTAGTTAATAAAATAAATTTTAAAAAAAGTGAATTAAAAACAAAAAATTAAATCTTCAACCAATAAAAATGAATTTTTAACAAAAGTTGAAAAAAAATATATTTCCAACGAAGTAGTAGAATTTTTTACCAAAAGAGATGAATTTTGATCTCAAAATATAAAAGTAGACTTTTCAATTAAAAATAATAAACTTTCAATGAAAAATATTGAATTACACGCTCCTCAAGAAAAGAAAAAATATTTAACATTCTAATTTGTTTATTGGAAAAATAAATATTTATGAAAAAAAATATATAAATAAAATAATAATAATATAATGAAATAAATATGAATTGTTTGCTTTGTTTTGCAAAAAAATCAAAATTTTGTCTTTAAACTTATATAAATTTTGAATAGATTTTATGGAAAAAAATTCTTCTGGCCACAAAAGTTATTTAGCCCGCATAAAACTCATAACGTACTTTGCTTTTGATAGTACAAAAAAAAAAAATTGGAAAAAAAATAAGTTTTTTGAGAAAATCTACCAGAATCTGAAAAGTAATCTCAAATATTTCAATTAGGTCAATAGTTATAAAAGTTGAAATTTTTTTTTTTTTTTTTTTTAAAGAAAAAAATTTAAATACACATAACTTCGTAGAAAATGCCTGATTTGAAATAGATTCGGTCAGTGAAAAAAGTATGAATCTTCTTCGAAGAATGATTCGAGACAGTAAAAGAAATGAGTTCGTAAAAGTCACGGACCGTTTCCTATTGTTTCGCTAGAGTAAATAAAGTTGTATTATGCATTGTCCAAGCCCTGAATTAACTCTTTGAATTTTCTAGATCTTCCGCTGCAAGAAAAGAAGTTGAAAAGTGGGTCGATTAAATCGTTTCCTACGGATGCGAGATAATTTCGAGTGTTTTGAGAAAGTAAGACTCTTTTACGAGCTAATAATAATGCAATTAAGACGTCAGGAAAGTAATATGTATCCCAAAATATTTACTTCCTAGACTTTCCACAAAAAATTCTTATTTTCAGCTTAAATTCACTCCTGTTCATTTGAAACCTCTAAAAATCGCTTGAAATCACAGGAAATCACTTGAAATCACTCGAAATCACAAGAAATCACGCAAAATCACTTGAAATTAGACGAAATCACTTGAAATCACACGAAATCACTTGCAATCACTCGAAATCACATGAAATCACTTGCAATCACTTGCAATCACTTAAAATCACTTTAAATCACACGAAATCACTTGAAATCACACAAAATCACTTGAAATTACACGAAATCACTCGAAATCACACGAAATCACTTGCAATCACTCGAAATCACTTTAAATCACTTGCAATCACTCGAAATCACTCAAAATCACTTGCAATCAATTTAAATCACACGAAATCACTTGAAATCACACCAAATCACTTGAAATCACACGAAATCACTTAAAATCACACGAAATCACTTGAAATCACACGCAGTCACTTGAAATCACACGAAATCACTTGCAATCACTCGAAATCACTTGAAATCACTTCCAATCACTCGAAATCACTTGAAATCACTTGAAATCACTTGAAATCACTTTCAATCACTCAAAATCACTCAAAATCACTTGCAATCACTTGAAATCACACGAAATCACTTGAAATCACACCAAATCACTTGAAATCACACGAAATCACTTGAAATCACACGAAATCACTTGAAATCACACGCAATCACTTGAAATCACACGAAATCACTTGCAATAACTCCAAATCACTTGAAATCACTTGCAATCACTCGAAATCACTTGAAATCACACGAAATCACACGAAATCACTTGAAATCACACGAAATTACACGAAATCACTTGAAATTACACAAAATCACTTGAAATTACACGAAATCACAAGAAATCACTCAAAATCATCTAAACCTACTTCAATTCAAATTCAATGATAAGAATTGATTTTAACCAAACAGAATTCACTCTGAGTAACTTGAAATCATTTGAGCTCACTTTAAATAACTTGAAATTCCTCTACAAACTAAAAATCACTTGAATTTATACGAAATCACTTGCAATCATTTGGAATCACTTAAATTAAAATTAAGTGGCACGTATTGAATTGAATTGAACTCAATTTGAATTACTTGCAATCACTTTGGCTAACTTGAAATCACTTGAAATCACACAAGATCACTTGAAATTACACGAAACCACTTGAAATCACACGAAATCACTTGAAATCACACGAAATTACACAAAATCACTTGAAATTACACAAAATCACTTGAAATTACACGAAATCACAAGAAATCACTCAAAATCATCTAAACCCACTTCAATTCAAATTCAATTACAAAAATTTATTTTAACTAAACAGAATTCACTCTGAGTAACTTGAAACCATTTGAGCTCACTCTAAATAACTTAAAATTTCTCTACAAACTAAAAATAACTTGAATTCATACGAAATCACTTGCAATCATTTGGAATCACTTAAATTAAAATTAAGTGGCAGGTATTGCATTGAATTGAACTCATTTTGAATTAATTGCAATCACTTTGGCTAACTTGAAATCACTTGAAATCACACGAAATCACTTGAAATTACACGAAACCACTTGAAATCATACGAAATCACTTGAAATCACACGATATTACACGAAATCACTGCAAATTACACAAAATCACTTGAAATTACACGAAATCATAAGAAATCACTTAAAATCATCTAAACCCACTTTAATTCAAATTCAATTACAAGAATTGATTTTAACTAAACAGAATTCACTCTGAGTAACTTGAAACCATTCGAGCTTACTCTAAATAACTTAAAATTCCTCTACAAACTAAAAATCACTTGAATTTATATGAAATCACTTGCAATAATTTGGAATCACTTTAATTAAAATTAAGTGGCACGTATTGAATTGAATTGAACTCATTTTGAATTACTTGCAATCACTTTGGCTAACTTGAAATCACTTGAAATCACACGAAATCACTTCAAATTACACGAAAACACTTGAAATCACACGAAATCACTTGCAATCACACAAAATCATTTAAATTATTCTAAAAACACTTTACTCTAAATTCAATCACACGAATCGACTTCAACTGAACAGAAATTACTCTGAGTTACTTGAAACCTTTTCAGCTCACTCTAAATCGCTTGAAATTCCTCTAAAACTAACACTCATCTGAATTTATACGAAATCACTTGTAATCATTTGAAATCACTTAAATTCAAATTAAATGGCAGGTATTAACTTGAATTAAACTTATACTAAGTTACTTGCAATCACATCGGCTAACTTGAAATCAGTTGAAATTCCTCTAAAAACTCAAAATCACATGAATTCAAACGAAATCACTTGAAATCATCTCGAACCATTTACATTAAAAATGTCTTTAATCAACAGAAATTACACAAAGTTTCTTCAAATCACGTCAGCAAAAAAATATCACTTAGAATCACAGGAAATTCCTTCAAAAATCTAAAAATAACTTGATAACACTGGAAAGTCAGGATAGTAATATGTATCCCAAAATGTTTAGTGCCTAGAATTTCCACAAAAAATTCTTATTTTTAGCTTAAATTCACTCCTGTTCATTTGAAACCTCTAAAAATCGTTTGAAATTACACGAAATCACTTGAAATCACACGATATCACTAGAAATTACAAGGATATCACAAAGAGTTCTATTATTGCACAATGACTTCAAATGGATTTTAAAGATTGAACCAAAGATTTCAGTGATTTCACAAAGATTTCACAAAGATTTGAGTGATTTTCCAAAGTTTTCAAATATTTCAAATATTTCGCAAAGATTTCAGATATATTTCAAACATTTCACAAAGACTTCACAGAGACTTCACAAAGATTTTACAAAGATTTCAATGATTTACCAAAGATTTAAAAGATTTCACAAAATTTGAAATATTCCCAAAGTTTTCAAATAAATTATTTAAGATTGCACACAGATTTCAAGGATTTCCCAAAGATTTCAGATAGACTACAAAGAGGTAAGGATTTCAAAGATCTCGGATAGATTAAAAATATTTCAATGATTTCCTGAAGATTTAAAAAAGATTTAAAGAATTTCACAGATATTTCCCAATATTTCAAACATTTCGCAAAGATTTCAATGATTTCTCAAAGATTTCAGATAGATTTTGAGGACATCAAAAAGACTTCTATTATTTCACAAAGATTTCAAATAAATTTAAAAGATTTCAAAAACATTTCAAATATTTCGTAAAGATTTCAGATAGATTTTAAGGATATATATTACTTCACAAACATTTCAAATAGATTTAAAAAAATTGAACAAAGATTTCAGATAGGTTTTGAGGATATCACAAAGACTTCTATTATTTCACAAAGATTTCAAATAAATTTAAAAGATTTCACAAAGATTTCAAATATTTCGTAAAGATTTCAGATAGATTTTAAGGATATATATTATTTCACAAACATTTCAAATAGATTGAAAAAATTGAACAAAGATTTCATATAGGTCTTGAGGATGTCACAAAGACGTCTAGTATTTCACCAAGATTTTAAATAGATTGAAAAAATTGAACAAAGATTTCACATAGGTTTTGAGGATATCATAAAGACTTCTATTATTTCACAAATATTTCAAATAGATTTAAAAGATTTCAAATATTTCGTAAAGATTTCAGATAGATTTTAAGGATATATATTATATCACAAACATTTCAAATAGATTGAAAAAATTGAACAAAGATTTCAGATAGGTTTTGAGGTTATCACAAAGACTTCTAGTATTTCACCAAGATTTCAAATAGATTCCAAAGATTGAACAAAGATTTTAAACATTTCTTAAAGATTTCAGATAGATATTAAGGATATCACAAAGACTTCTATTATTTCACAAAGATTTCAGATAGATTTCAAAGATTGAACAAAGATTTCAAATATTTCGTAAAGTTTTCAAATAAATTTTTGAAGTTTGCACACAGATTTCAATGATTTCGCAAAGATTTCAGATAGACTGCAAAGAAATAAAGATTTCGTAGATCTCGGATAGGTTTAAAAGATTTCAATGATTTCCTAAAAATTTTTGAAAAAATTTAAATAATTTCACAAATATTATCAAATATTCCAAATCAGTATCGATTTTTATCAGAGGCTTCCTCTGCCTCTATTAGCGCAGAAAACAATACTTTTTCTCAAATATTCTCTTATCTCGAGTCACTGACAACCTATTATCATAACTTTTTTTTCGATCAGCGAGCGTGGGATGCGATTGTATCGAGCAAATGACTTGACGCGAGCCGGAGAAAACAATGACCTTCTGAAAGAATTTACTTCGAAAGAAAGTCGGTTCGATCTGGATTCATACATTTCAATAAATTAGTGGTATTCAGTGCGTAGAGTTTGAGGAGAGGAATCGCAAGTCTCAAGATAGAACCAGAAAAGTGAGATCGTTAATCGTGTTCGAAAAGAGATTGAAAGTTCCAGTATTACCGCAGGGAATTTCCTTTTCGTTGCCTTTCCAGATCACTTTTTTTTTTTTTTTTAAGTTACCTACCATTTAAAACCGTTGCTCTTACAGACCAATGCCAGTTTAATTATAGCTAAAGCTGAGGTAGTAAATGTCACATTTGCATCTCATTTTATTTTCAAGAATTGCCGTATTCTTATTTATTTATTTTACACCTTTTTTATTGCCAACTGTCGATGTAATTAAATCAAATTTAAAAATCTACATCGTATTACATCCTTATATTAAAAAGCGCATGGCGCCATTTTCGATTATTTCTCGAACCATATCGAAATTACTCGAAACAATTTGA